>JBBMOJ010000177.1:0-80229 GCA_038090695.1 Sclerotinia spermophila | reverse complement strand
AATTTTTGGTGGTAAAGAGTGGCCCAAAAGAGGGGTGGCCCGAAAGTAGGGTGGTTGACTTATTGGAATGATTGTTATCAGCCTCAGTATATACTAGGTAGTGGATAGTGATAATATTCTATTGTTCCAGAACTCCAACCAACTTGTACACTATGATTATTGTCTCCAGAGAAGTGGGTCCGGTGGTCCATTGTTTGGTATCTTTGGTCTGGTCTGATGTGTCTCTGTTCTGTTCTGGCGTAATGATGATAGATAGAACTGTATCTTAGATATTGATTGAAAAGTTTTAAAGAGATAAGGCAGAACAATAACATATTAATGAATATTCTCAGCTACAGCCTTACGAGTTCTTTCACCTGGGCACATAAAGTAATTCAGTCTAATTGCATTATATAGTTATATTAACTAACCATAAGTTTGAATGTTGGATTTCTATTAATACCTATTTCCCCCAAGTAATCGATCCAGAATTATTACCTATTTGCATACCAGAATTATTACTACTAGAGAAAACTACACCTGTGGTTGGTGAGCTAAGACTCTGTGTTTTTGTTGTTGCCTCATGTTCTAAATTCTTCTGATCTCCTTCTTCCTTAGTAGCTGTATCCTCACAAATATCACTGATTATCTCAGTAACAAGAATCTCTATAGATATCCTCTTCTTACCTTCTTTACAATAACATGCTCAGTAGAGATCCAAATGTGAAACTTAAAATACAGGTACCCGACTCCACATTTCCACCCCCCTCCCCCCTTATTTAAACGAATCCGATCCTCTAACCTTGGCCCATGCCCGGTAAGCACTTGTTCCCAGCTTCCCTGCTTGCTGCCCCGCACTTTTCTGCACGTCAATCCCTATAGCAAATAAACTTATCTTTTTCTTTTCTATACACCTAAATTAACAGTTCTTATACATCATCTATTCCTGAAAAGGAAAAAAATAGATATGAGTATGGAATCATATCATGTTCCGCTCCTTTGTGATTATTGACCAAACAGGCCAGTCCACGAAAAATTACTCTACGCCCTACACGTTTGTATAACCTGCTAAGCAATCCGTACGTCTTCTCATCTACTGCCCAGCATAATGTATTGAGTGTTGATATGAGTTGTGTAAGATGTTCTGGGTCGTCGGATGGTGGAGTATTGTAAAGTGGAGAGGACATAATTGCTAGTGCAAGGGTAGTGTGATAAGTTAGAATTAGGAGGATGTTATGGCTCAAATATGACTTGGGAAGGATAAGTTTCAAATTGAAGGTCGCAAATGCTAATAATAAGGATGCACAAGATGATTCGATAGTTTGGATTTGAGTCCTTGATGAAATCTTCAAGGTTCCTGATTTGGAGTGGCATTAACCGTGGCATTTGACCGTAGTGTTCTGAAATCTCAGGCAGTAAGAATGTTAAGGTCACATGGACGTTACTCAATTGAAAGGATTCTTACAGGTCCACGTGAGGTCGTCTTCAGCACGGACCATTAAAGGGTGAATAAGCTGGGCTGGAATATGGTGGGGAGAAAACAATATTCGGAATATTTGGATGATGAGGGTGAGAATATCCTATGTAGGAAATAGTATAAGGAAGAGATGGAGATGAAGATAAGATATCTCCCATCTAATCTATCACATACAGGTACGTTGGAGAGAATTGCCAAAATAGATGAAGGTTGTGTATTGGTTGTGTATAGAGATGAAAGGCTCTTTGTTTTCCACTGACTATGAATTCCAGACTGAAAAGTGGTCCGTATGTCAGCATTTATCATTAACACGAACCTCTGTTTGTTCTAGTTAATCTAAATCTACTATCTATCACTTCTTATCCACATCCATCCATCATCCATCGACGAAAAGAAAGCCCTTAAAACACTAATAATACAATAACACAATGGTTCAATCATGTGCAGAAATCATACAAGCCAACCCCATTAGTAAACATTTGGATGTGTTCCGCACATCCTTTAGCACCTCTCAATCCCTTGATACCATCAACTATGAAGGTATTATATTTACAATCTGGGCTTTGAGTATTGTTTGCTCTAACTATCATCTAGATCTTAGGAGTCTCACTATCAATCTTCTATTGACATTATTAGGCCTTCCAATATCTCGTCTACTTCCTTCCAGAACAAACAAAAGAAGCTTATTCCACGATATATTGATACTCAGCTCTGCTGTTGACTCCAATAGCTTTGATTTCGATTGTACCAAACCCCTCCTAAACACTATTCTTTCCAACAAACCGGATCAAGAAATCTGGGATCAAGTTTATAATGCTGTTACCGAATCCACTCCACCTCCACTACCAATTGTGTCTTCCCTCCAGCAAACACCCAACTCTCACACCACAAATAGTTTAGTGAATTCTTCGGAATATCGAAAAAATGTGGACAATATACTGAAAAGTGAACTTGGCATGATATATGTTGGTGTTCCCCAATTTTATAACAAGTTTTTTGGGCGGGTGGCAAACCTTGAAACAACTTCTCAAGCCTTTTTTGAGAAATGCAATATGGGAATTGATCCATTTTTCTGTGGAGGATGGGCTGGATGGCCTAGCGATGCCAACGAGGGGGATGTTCTTAAATGGTTCACAGGATTCATCGAGAAGCTGGCCGCATTCGCACAGGACTACAAGTCAATCTCAACACGAAGGAGTATAGCAGAACCCAATAAGCCGGTTCCAGGTTCAATCTCAACTCGGAAATTGGATATCGGCTTTGTGAACAATATTAAGAAAGCCACAAAATGCGATTGGTCGCAAATCCTCATACCGGGAGAGCTTAAGAGCAATCCATCTGCCGATAGACTTTCACAAGCAGGGCTTGACCTTGGGAGGGATGTAAGAGAAGTGTTCGCCGCTCAAGATACTCGTCGTTTTGTTTTGGGCTTTACACTTTGCGGATCTTTTATGAGGATATGGGAATTTGATCGACTTGGCGGGATTGCATCAGATGAATTTGATATCAATAAAGAAGGGCTTCTTTTTGTATCTACAATCCTTGGATTTCTCTGGATGAATGAGGAAGAGCTTGGGTTTGACCCTACAATCAAAACAGCAGACAACCAGCGCTTCATAGAGATTGAGCAGGGAATTCGAACAGAACGTCTTGTCCTTGACAAACTAATGATACGGGCACGTTGTATAGCAGGTCGCGCAACAACATGTTGGAAAGCTTATTCTGAACGAAATCCTTCGGTACCTCTTGTTATTAAGGATTCGTGGCAATACCTGGAGCGTGACGAAGAAGGAGAGCTGCTTTCTGAAGCAACTGAAAAAAATGTGGTTAATGTTACCCGCTACTATTATCATGAAACTATCCGAATACTTGATATGGAAGATGATATTATTGGGAATATTCGGAAGGGATTGGATATCACAAAAGCATCAAACTACCCGCAAAAACACTCGATCGTTTCTCAGAATACAGGTTCAGTCGGTCCTTTAGGCAGACTAACACACTTATGCTGCCGCCACCCAGCAAGCGATCTCGTCCAACATCTTCCTCAGCATCTCCAACTAAGATTAATAATGAGGCATCCTCATCCAGCAAACGACTCCGTTCAGCATCTCCTCCAGCATTTCCAGCCAAAATCAATACTAAGGAAACCCCAAATCGAATACATCGGCGAGTTATTGTTCGTGATTATGGAAAACCTATTCATACAGCAAGCTCCCGAATAGCTTTGCTTACTGCGTTAGAAGGTTGTATAGAAGGACATGAGTCTCTGTACAATGCTGCCTTCCTTCATAGAGATATCTCAATTAACAATTTGATGATTAATGAAGATGAAAAGAATCCTTCATGGCCTTCATTCTTGATTGATCTTGATTTAGCTATCAAAGAGGATCGAGAGAGCTCCTCGGGCGCAAAGGGGAAGACTGGTACAAGAGCATTCATGGCTATCGGAATTCTTTTTGGAGAACAGCACTCCTTTATGCATGATCTTGAATCGTTCTTCTGGGTACTCTTTTGGATCTGTATTCATTACGATGGGCCAGACAAGAGTATTGGTTCGACTATACTTGAAAATTGGAATTATAACAAAGATGACGATTTGGCTCGCAACAAAACAGGTATGATTGCCAATGAACGATATTTTCTTAAGTATATGGAAGAGAACTTCACATTATACTATCGACCATTGGCCCGATGGGTTAATCAATTAAGAATGGTGGTGTTCCCAGATAACCAGATATGGGAGAATTCGAATCCAGAGTTATACTCTTCGATGAAGAAGATCCTTCGCGAAGCTCGGGAAAGCCAAGAGACAATAGACATGTAATTTAATTTGGATGATTTGATGAATGTATTCAGCCGAAATAGATTTTCTAGTAATAGAAGAGGAGATGGTTATAGAGAAGTATCGGCTTTTAAAATTATTATGATAGGGGTTAGAAGATGACTTGTTCATCAAATTAGCGTAGCAATAACAATAACCTTGCATTTCCCACAACCAAAGAAGTACAATATACCAAACTACAAAAGGACGTTGTGCCAGCGGACTTGATTCTGGGGAACACAACTCGAGAGGATGGGATAACTTTGGGCAAGATAGACGATGGCTTCCCATCAATGGAGAAGATCCTTTCACACCCGGGAATATCGATGGAAAGACTTCAGGACAGCCGGGGCACTCAAGGTATGTGTAATAGCTTTTGATCACTATAATAAACAGTCTCCTGACCTTATATAGACAGGCCAATGATTCTCGAAGATGACGAGTCGTACGCTTCCGATTTTGCATCAACTTCCCATCCTCGGGCTGAACAAGCAAATTCATGCCACCAGCCATGAAGCATGGTACAATATCGAAGACGAAGAGTTTGAGAAGGACAACAACATCTGCCCTTTGCGGGAAGGCTCGGATTGTCCAGTTGCCCAGGACCAGCCTCATTTTTGCCACTCCTTCCCTCGACCTTTACAGAACGAGATCAATTCATGCAGTAACGATAAAACCATGCAGGCCACGTCCCATATATCAGTGCAACGTTCTTTTGCGTTGAATGTGGACGATGGAGAAAGTGAGAGAAGAAGTGCTTGTTTCCAGTAGTCGATAAGTGAAATGAGTTATCAGCTACCGCTTCCTTTGCCCCACATCTCCATTGGTCTGCTCAGCCGTTGTATCCTGATTGTGAACGATCAAAGCACTTCCAGACACTGCAGATTAGAGGGGCTCAGATATGTAACTCCACTTCATTTACTGATAACTCCGCAACGTCTACCTATGAACACAGTCTAAGGCATCGTTTCAAACAGCATTGCATTCCTACTTCATTTTCGACCACGCAATCCGAGGTGATTACAGTAATAGTCGACAACGTGTCATGTGTCTAGTTGCTGGAGTGGAAGCCTGAACTTATGGTTGGTATACGAGTAGGGGTATAAGAGTTTCTACTTCCTATAGCATTTCAAAAATCATTTAGAAACTATATATAGTATCAGCCTTCGATCTTAATGACTAATATTATTATACTTATTATACTACAATATAATAAATAATCTCAATAATACTAATAACCTCTCATCTCTTTTCAAACTAGTATAGTTAATAGACTTTCTTTTTAATATGTATTCTATCTATTTGATTTGTAATATTAAACAAAACCTATTATAGTATTCTTTTATATTATATATTTTGAAATATTAATTTACAAATATATATATTTCCTAATTATAGAAGTTATTTCTAATAAAAGAAATGAATATATTCTAACAATCCTATTATTTTAATATAAACCCTTTTATTTATTAAACGGAAGTTTATTCTAACTATATAATTATCTTTTTATTTTTGAAAGGATTTAGATTATAAGAGATTTATTAATCATTTAATAAAGCTTATAAAACTATATTCAATTCTTTATTAAATTGAAATTAGATATTCAAATTATTTAAAAGAATTTTGTTTATATTATTTTTATTAATCTTATTTTATAGTTCATATAGTAAATCCAAAATAATATTTAAAATTTAGAATAAATAAGTATAGTAAGTTTACTATTAAATATTAAATTTAATTAGTTATTAAAGTTTTATATTTGTAATTTGTAATGATTCATTTACAATATATTATCAAATACTAAAAGCAGTATAAATAAAATAATAGATTTTTTTATAAGTTAATAGTTGTTATATATTCTTTATAGTAAATATAGTAGGTGTATTTATTATATTCGAATAATATATAAAAGGGATTGGAATAAGAATGATAATAAAGATAAGAATAAAGATAAGAATAAAAATAATATAAATTCAAATTTGATTATCAAAAGGAAATTGTATTAGGATCTTTGAAAAGTAGGATATATTATTATAAAGTATAATGGATTAAGCTTTGATAGGATTTAGGTTTAATATGTAATATTCTATAAGAAGCGAAAAGAGGGTTTATTACGGAGGATAGCTATATCACTAGTCACTTTGAGGACTGGAGAAAAGTGTATATAGAGATATATAAGATTGATTGACTTGGGGATTGATTATAGTAATCTATCCCCTTATATATATATAGATATAGGCGATGTAGTCGCCTAATAGGGTAATAGTGATCTATATCTAGGCTATATAGATGGTGGAATAGTATATATAATCCACCAATGAAATAAATGAATATACTTCACCGCTATTTGATTATCTGTAGTCCTAGATGTGGATCGTATTGTATTAGTATACGTAAATATAATAATACACGTGATACGGGGATTTCTGTGACAGGGTTTTGATCTATAACTTTGTTTATAAAAAACAAAGATAACTAAGTATTATACTAGCATAAGACTAGTATAAACCTGTGATAATATTCAATAGATAGATAGATAATAGGAAATTTTATAAAAGTAATTAAAAGTTTAAAAATTTATATAATCTTAATATAATATAATAAATATATTGGTCGGCGAAGACGAAGTCCTATTTGTACGTGGTGCCGGCTACAAACCTGGAAGACAGCGGAGAATATAGGAGAAGGCTTTATGAATCTCTAATTCTATATTGCTATTTCTCCTAGAGCTAATAGAACTTGTATAATAAAGATCTATTGTAAGGTAAATAAAGAATTAAGATTAATAAGACCTCGAATAATATAAATAATAATAACAACCAATAATGAAATATATAATAGATCTATTTTGAAGAATACTTATTGAGCTGAATATATAGAAATCATAAGTGGTTTATTTATTAGGTACTCTTTGGGAGGTTCTGATTTAAGGAAGATATTTATACTATATAGAGTACTATAGTTTGGGCAATTATAGATTACAATTAGTAAGGATTAAAAGAGTTAAATTAGTTTAATTAAATAGAAGATTGAATTGACAATAGGAATTTGAAGAAGATAGATCTATTTACAATTCACTATCGCCTCGATACCGTTTATTATTATTTTTTGATATATTCACACTTTTTCCGAATATTTATTTTTACATAAATCAAACCACTTTTCTTTTACTCAATTAGAATAGATAATGAAATTTTTATATATATATAAAGCTTACTACTCCTATTATAGTAAATCAAAACCTACCTCCTAATACCCTTCAAGCGATACCTATTAGGCCACTCTACTACCCCTTCTAATTACACTTATATACTTCCCACTATAATTAATATAACAATCTATATCTATATCCTTTTCTATTCACAACAAAAAGAGTAATTGTTTTCCTATTTCTAATAAGCTTATTACTTCTTTAGATATATATCTCCCTATCAAAAAATAATGTATATTTATAGAAAGATATATAACCCCTAATCTTAATAATAAACTAGCTTGTTTAGGAGATATAAAAAGACTTAGGTTTTTTTTAAGAGGTTTTATTAGTATATGTGACAGCGCCCTTTCTATATTGTAACTCTAGATTCTAATTACATCTGAATACCCCTTAGGAGGTCCACCACAGACGTTAATTAATATAAATAAATAAATAAATAAATAAATAAATAAATAAATAAATAAATAAATAATAAATATATTCTTTAAAATACTAAAATAAAGAGTTAGAAGAGCTTTTCAATATAAAATAATAATATATAGAGTTGTAGATTATATAAGCTAAACAAAGTAATCCGATTAGGTCCGATCAGATTCGATCCGTAATATCTTCTTTAATATAGTTTTTTTATTTAAATAATAATTTTTAAGAAATATTCCTATATTTAGTCTTATAAAGGTATAATATTAATTTAATAATTTAAAAATATATAGAGTATAAATAATTTACTATTACACTAAAAGGACGTCCTAATAACTATATAACTAAATAGATTTATATAGGACTCATTCTTTGTATAGTATTTACTTATTACGGAAATCTCTATATTGTATAATTATTATTATTTAAATAAGATAATAAAATAATATTTATCTCTTTTTGATACTTGAATCTAATATATAGAATCAAGTAACTAGTTTATATTAATAAATCTTATATATAATTATATATATATAAACAAATAAAATAAAATAGAAATAATTCACTTTTATTAATAATTCAATTTATAATATAATTTAGTAATATATATACTATATGAACTTAGTTATTTGTTACGAAAATCCTTATATCATGTGTATTATATATTTATATACACTAATACAATATGATCTATATTTAGGCCTATAGATAATCAATTGATAGTATAGTTTATTCACTTATTTTATTAATCTATTATATTTGTTGGAAATCACGTGTACTACATGCCACTAAGTGGCACGTACCCTTAGCTTCCCCCTATAAATCTCTTCTGTAGAGTATAGATAGCAACTTTGTCCTATAGTGTAAAGTTGTTTTATAGATATTTATATATAATATTATCATATTATATACAACTTACTATCTATTTCCGATAGGTTGTGAGTGTTGTATTATAATAGCTTTATTATTAAATTTACAATATGTAAAATATAAAATATCCTTGTTATTATAAAATAGTAGATGTAATTACTACTGATATAATTCAAATAAAATAGAGCTCTATTATTAATTTTCAAAGGTGACAATTGGGTTGGATTCTATAAATCTGTTTGAGTAATAATAATATCAACCTTCATTTTGAAGTTATGTATAAGGGTAGAAACAATACTTATAAATAATCATATAGATATTACTAATTGAAAAAAGAAAAAAGGAATTACATTCTCCATTATCAATTCCAATCTGATTTTAATATATTATTCTCAATTAATACTTATAATTGATAAAGACAACCTTATAAATACTTGGATATATTTATTAATATTCAATAAAATTATAAATATATAATTTGTTTAAGAACTCCGAAAGCATTTCGATTATAAACTATTCGATTTTAAAATAGAGATTATATAGATCTTTCTCGATTGTTTATTTGATTATCAATATAAAATATTTATATCTCAATAACCTATCACAAATAATAAGATCTATTCCTAATTATTGAATTTATTATCTAAAATAAAAGTTTGATAAACTCAATATAATTTCATTTTGATTATAAACAAAAATCTATAAAATATATTGTTTATATTACAACAAACTAAAAGAATTCCTCAAAGTATAACCAACCAAACTACAATATCAAATATTATAATAAATAATATAAGAAAAAAAGGTGCTCAAAGAAGAAAAAGAAAATTTCATAATAAAGATTGTAAAAAAAGAATAGGAAACACTTCTGATAAAATTGATAAAAAAGAATCACTTTGTAGATTCTACAAAAAGAAAAGATACTAGCAAAATCAATATCATATATACAAAAAGGCTAAAAAAAACCTTAAAACCAAATAAGAATAATATTAAGAATAATAGTTTTGCTGGAATAGCTATAACAAAAGAATATATTGGTTCTCTTTATTCTTATAATATAATATATATTAAAGTTCAAAACAATAAATAGATCCTTGATTTAGAGGCTTCTTATTATTTTACTAGTTCAATTGAAAACATTACAAATCTTATATATTAAGGTATATTACGAAAAATCAAAACAATCAATAATAAATATATTCAAAGTATTATATTCGGAATAGCAATTATTGGAAACCTTATATTATGGGATATTTAGTATATTAAGGAGTTTCGATATAATCAGTTTATCTCTATTGAATTATTGACCGAAATAGATCGAAAAGTTATCTTTGAAGGAGATTCAATATCCTATTAGAAAAATGGTTAATTTGAAATGACTACAAAATATTATAATAGTAATTATATTGTTAAACAACCCTTTATCCTATAAATATATATAATTAATATAGATTCAGAGATTAAGGATATTGATTTCAATAATAATAAAGTGGAAATAATATATTGATATTTGGGTTATTTTAATTATAATCAAATAGATAAGCTAAAGAAAGCCTTTAATAGTTTATATTATATTAAAAGAAGAAAGCTTATTAATTGAAAAGTATATAAGGCTTATTTTATAAAGAGGATGAATAAATATTTCAACAAATATACAGCTATTCATATTCCTATAAAATTATATTGTTTTTATATAGATCTATTAGGTATACAAAAACCCTTTGAAAATAGAAACAGATACTTTATTATAATTATTAATAATACTATTAGATCTATATAGATTAGATTTGTAAAAGATAAATCAATAATAATAGTAGTATCTATTTTGATGGATTTGATTAATTAAATAAAAAAGGAGTTCAATTCTAAAGTCGCTATTATTAAAATAGATAATAGAAAAGGCGAATTTGAAACAATATTCTAGATTGAAATTGGAAAAAAAGGATTAATCTTCAAACCCTTGTTTTTAGGAAAGTATTCTATAAATAAAGTCATTAAGAAAAAGATTCAAGATATTAATACTACTTCAAAATTACTATTAAATAAATCAGAAATTGAATCTAGAATATAAAAGCTCATTATTAGGTATATTATATATTTGAAGAATAGATCGCTTACAAAAGTATTATCTTTTGAAGAAACAGGAATACTTTCGATAATAATTATACCTTATAAAACTATTTATAATAAACAACCTGATTTTAAAAAGCTTAGAGTATTTAGATATAAAATGTAGACTAGGAACCTCCAATATCTAAAACAATTATCCAAAAAGTTTGAATCGAGAGTACTCAAAGGAGAATATATTATAATTGGAATGAATGGAAATAATATCCATTGCTTTTTTAATCTTTATATCAAGACTATTAATAAAATAATAGATATTAACTTTAATGAATATAGATATCTATTTAGAAAAAAGAGTATTCTAGAATAGCTTGAAATAGAAAAGAAGAAAAAAATCCCTTTATATAATAGATCTAAAATTATAAAACGAAGGATATAATTGGTAGTATAGAATAATATACGAAATATATAAACCAATAAGCAAAAGATTCAGATTATAAATAAGTAAAAAAAAGTTTAGATCTATTTTATAATGTAAAAGTCATTATTGTAATTGCTTCAATAACAACAATTATAGATAACTAGATAGCTAATATAAGAAATATAAGTATTTATAATCAGATTATAGAATATATAAATAATTATAAAGATTCCAAGAATTAGATTTGCTCTAGTAACTACTCTAATCCGAATTGAATTGAATAAGAGTTATAAGAAATAGTTGGGGAGTACTTTTAATAATCAGATTGTTTAGTAATATAAAGTATTATTTGCTATTTCTATATATCCTAAAGAAACTCTAATTGGCAGTTTTGAATTAATATTAAAAGAAACAGTAGAATTCGAGGATATTATATAAAAGCATCCTCAAATATGGTTGGATGTGATTAAATGTGAATTACAAAGTTTTAAGGATAATAATATCTTCGAAATTATAAATAGAGCTATATCTATTAATGAAAAGCTATTAAGTAATAGATATATTCTAAGAAATAAACTAGATCGTTTTAGTAAATTAGTTAGAAGAAAAGTATAATTAGTTATTAAAGAATATTTATAAAGATATGGAATAAACTTTCAAAAAACCTTTACTGGTATAATAAGGTATTCAATATTATACACTTTATTAGCAAAAGCTATAGTAGAAGATCTAGAGATCAATAATATGGATATTGATATTATATTTTTGAATAGCAAGTTAACAGATATAGAAATCCTTATAGAAATACTAAAATTCTTTGAAATAATCTTTCCCAAAATCAAGTTTAAAGATAAACTATATTTCAAACTGAAAAAGTCTTTTTATAGGCTTAAACAAACTCCATATATTTGATAAACAATTATATAAAGATTTTTCAAAGAGATCAAATTCAAAGAATCTATAATAAACCCAAATCTTTTTATAGGAAAAAGAGTATATATTCTATTATATATAGATAATCTACTAATAATAGAAAACTATATTAATATTGATTCTATAAAAAAGATAATAAGAAGTTAATAGAAATATAAGGATTTAGATGAAACTAGAATATTTTTAGGATTCCAAATAGAATGAAATCAACGAATTCAATTCCTTAAAATATACCAATTCAATTATACAAAGAAGATTCTATAAAGATTCGATATTGATATAATAAATACAAAAAATCTTTCTTTATTATTTAGTATTATTATATAAAATATATACAGAAACGAATTCCTTTATAATAATAATAAGATAATATACCTTCAAATCGTTAGCTATATTATCTATCTTTTTAATTATATCTGACCCGATATAATATATCCTATAAACTAGCTAGCTCGAGTTATATAAGTACTAAGGGAAAATCACCTAGTATTTGTAAAGCATTTGCTTCAATATCTTACTAGTATATACTTAGTTGATATAATTTATTCAAATCGATTGAATATGCTTCTATACAAATATCAGGGATATTTAGATTCTATTTAGGGATCTGTAATAGATAGAAAGTTAATACAAAAAGTAGCTTTTATTAGATATAGAGGAGCTATAGTTTGATTATCGATAAAACAGAAATCGACTTCCTTTTGTATAATAGAAATAAAGATTATAATAGCCAATAAAAGAGCTAAAGAGATTGTATAAATAAAAAAGCTAATCAAAGACTTCAGTGAACAACTGGATAATAAATCATTTATTCCAATTCTGTATTGTAACAATGTAAACGGAGTTGATTGGATACAAGAGAATAAGTTTTATAGTAGGGCTAAATATATCGATATTCGATAATACTATATTCGAAAGGATATAGTAGAAGCTAAAAGGCTCTATATTGTATGAATACCAGGAACTAAGTAAATAGCTGATATACTTACAAAGTAGTTAACCTATCCTGGCTTTATTATATATAGAAAAGGATTAGGGTTGGATTTGGAAGGCTAAATATCATAATACTAGATTGTTGTTCATAATTTTACCTACTATAAATAGAGGAATAAAGCTTAAAGCTAAGAGTACTTTTGTATTATAATACAATAGAAGATTGTAGATTATTCGAACTCTATAGGAGATATAGATACTATAAGTAGTTTAGGAAGCTAGTGTTATTGTAGGAGTGAATGAGGCTCATTATGATTTGTATATAGATTAGCTAAAGTCTATGTGTTTAGATGGTAGTATTCCTATTATAAGGGGGATGTTGGAAATCATGTGTATTATATACTACTAAGTGGTATATGCCCTTAGCTTCCCCTTATAAATCTCTTTTGTAGAGTATAGATAGCAACTTTGTTTTATAGTACAAAGTTGTCTTATAGACACCTATATATAATATTATCATATTATACGCAACTTACTATCTATTTCCGACAATATTAACTATTCCACTATTTATAAAGTCTAGATGTTTATAACACGTCTGAATACCCCTAGAGAGGTCCACTACAGACATTAAGTAATATAAATAAAATAAATAAATAAAGCCTAGATATATATCATTATTACTCTTTTAAACTATTACATCACCTATATCTATATATATATAGGGGAATAGATTACTATAATCAATCCCCAAGTTAATCAATCTTATAAATCTCTATTATCACTTTTCTTCAGCTCTCAAAGTGACTAGTGATATAACTATTCTCCGTAATATTATTCATATAACAAATCTATATAAATTAATGAAATAAGATTATATAGATTGATAAGATAAGGTTCTACGTACTAGGCGATCTAATAATAAGTTAGTTATCTGATCAATTATATAATAGGAGCTTTTAGTTCGAAAGAGATAAGAGAAGAATAAAGAAAATATTAGTCTCTTATTTCGAAAGACCTAGACTATTCGAATGATTATAGATTCGAATAAAGAATACGAAAAAGCTTTATTCAAAAGAATAGCCGGATTAGGAAGAGATCTACGAAAGATCAATCAAAGTTGAAAGTTGGATATAGGTGGAAAAAGTATAAAATAAGGTTTAATCCCCTTGAATATAGAATAAGAAAAATGAATATCACATTCTAATTCAATTAAAATCATGTGTTATATTGCTTATATAATTATTATAGTTGTTAATCTGAGCTAGCTTCCAATATAAACTAAATTATTAGTTTTATTCTCTTATATATACTGTCACGGAAATCCCCGTATCACGTATATCACACATTCACATACACTGACGCAATACGATCCACATCCAGGACTACATATAATCAAATAGCGGTATAGTATATCCACTTATTTCATTGGTAGATTATATATTCTATTCCTTCGTTTATATAGTCTAGATGTAGATCACTATTCCCTATTAGGTGATTATATCGCTTATATCTATATATATATAGAGGGATAGATTACTATAATCAATCCCCAAGCTAATCAATCTGATATATCTTTATATACACTTTTCTCCAAGCCTCAAAGTAAACAATAATATAATTATCCTCTGTAATAATTATAAGCCCAATTTGCTTTTAAAACTGTATATACATATATACATCTCTTTGAATCACTTAACACTTCATTTATTCTTATTTACAACTTTCTATCTATATTCAATTCTTTATTATATTGAAAAACAACTCTTCGAAAACTTCCATTCATCTAATCACTTATAAACAATAAACAAAATAGTATTTATAATTACAATATTTTTATATTTCAAAAGGAATCTAAAAAGATATAAAACTATCAAATAATATCTTAATTTCCCTTACTCCAAATTCAAATAACAAAAATTCGATTCAAATAATTCCAAATACTAAAAAAAACTAATTCACAAAAAAAGTATCTAAACTTATTACTATTTCAGAACTTATAAAAAGATATAATAAATATAATATTCAGAAATATACTATTAAATACAAAACATATAAAAAATCATCAAAACAGAATTAATAAAGAGATACAAAAATGAAAGCTCCTATTCTGCCTACTCCTTATACTTTTCAAAATATATCAATTGAGTATTCTATACTTCAAAAAGAATACTATAATTTATATAATAAATATAATCTTATAAATAAAGTATATTAAAATATCTATAATTAAATAACTCAAATTATAGATTCCTTTTATTTTCTCAAAATAATAATTAAAAATAAAATCTCAAAAACACTTCTATTTAAAGTAATCATTTAAATATTAAAAAAAAACTTATACTTATCAATACAATAACAAAAATTATTATAACTCAAGAATACAGAAATATACTTCAACAAACTACTTTAAAACAAATTAATCTAATAAAATAATATAATAAATAAACCAAAGCTTACACCAATACAAAAGCCTATAATATTGAAATCAAAAATAACTTAATATTAATCAATTTCTTAAATACAATAAATATTTATATACTCCCTATTTAAACTAATACAATACTTATTCAAATCGAAACCAATAATCAACTCAATATTCCAAATCACTTATTGAAACAATACAGGGATATTTTTGATGATTTAGTTTATTAAGAGTTATTAATATCAAAAGGTAAAAGTATTTTTTCAACTATAAATCCTTCTTCTTTATCTCCATCAATCAACAATTCTTCTTTAATACTTGAAAAGAAAAAGAAAGAAAAAAAGAATAAATAACCAAAAAAAACGAGCTATATATATACCTATACAAGCCAGAATTAGATTGGAAGTAAGACAAAGCTAGTCCAATCCATTATACAAAGATTTGTTAATCAATAAAACTTATACTTATAGGAAAATATAACTCAAAAAAAACCCTTTACTCTTTTAAAAAAAGAATATAATACTATTCGAGATTGTATTAAAAATAAAAAATAGACTTCAATACAAAAAAGCTGAAAAGAAAAGGGATAACTCAAACCAATTATTGATACCTCAAATCAAGTTGATCTTGAAGTATCAAGAATCACTTATATTATACAAAATAGATCTGAAAAAGGTATCTATAATATACTATCAGCTAAGGTTCAACTACATCCTCTCTCTCAAAACACCATCCTCAATAGTAATAATACTATATACTTTATAAATAACATTTTTCTCTTTGATAAACAAGAATACACACCATCTCCAATATCAAATTATATCAAATCCAATACAACGAGATTCCCAATCATTAATAAAGATACTCATATACTCAAAGATATAATACATTAACTAAATAATCACAAAAATAGTAATCTTGTCTTATCAAACATTATATATATTCCTAGTTTTCATATAAATATTGTTTCAAAAGTAAAATTAAAAAAAGCAAATATATAATTTTTAGATTTGGATTTAATATTATACACTAGATCTCTCCAGAAAAATACAATAGTTATTTAATATACTCACAAAGATAATCTTTTATTCCTAAAATACAAATCACTCTCCTCTTATTCTTTATCTCTCATAAATATCCTAATGAATCCTTTAATCCTTATATATCCTATAATTAATAAAAAGATTAATAAATTATTTCGCTATTCTCATAATTCTTCAAAACCTAGATTGGATACTATAGAGTTATAATATAAAAGATCTAGATATTTAGAAAAGAAAGCTTTCAAACATTTGGTTTCTATGACAAAGAATATAAAAATAAAGGGAATCATTAAGATTGAATATATAAATTATGCTTATATATATACGAAATAGGTAATTTATTGCTTATCTAGTGTCACGGGTTCATACTAGCCTCACACTAGTGTGAGGCTTAGTTATCACTAGCTATATAGTCGATACAGTTTTAGAACCTTTTTCTTTCTTTCTTATAGAATATTATATATTATATTTAGGTGCTTATTATTGTATACCTTTATATTGTAATAATATATTCTATTATATTAAGATCCTATTACTATTTCCTTTTAGCAATTTGGTTTGAAAATAATTTTCGTTTTTGTTTTTATTTTCGTTCTCGTTCTCGTTTTCGTTTTCGTTTTTGTCTTTATTCTTGCTTTCAAAATAGTAGATACTCTAAGTTTATTTGTTATAAACTAAATACTAATATATAATTAGATTTGTATATTCATTCGTATTATTTATATCAAATAATAGTATCTTATGAACGAATTGTTAAAACTCGCTGATACCGATTTTCATATACCTATTAATATTATACTAGAATATTATAGTTATTTCGTTTATCTATTTAGTGTTGTAAATAGTATTTTAGGTGTTTTTTATGAAGTAAAAAACAATACTCCAGACGAACAAAAGAATTGTATTCTTTTTGATAGTCTAAATAATTAAATCCGATTTCAAAAAGAAGTAAATGCAATTTTAAGAATATAGTTCAATTAATAAAATCAATCTATACAAAATAATACTTGATCTTTCTAACAAACCTTTTATAACTTAGAATCTTTTAAAGGAGAAAAGATTATAGTGATAGCTCAACAAAACGAATATTTAGTATGGAAATAAGATCTTCAGCTTTGTTGAAGGATTAATTTTGTTATATTTAAAAATAAAAAAAAAGATATTTTATATAGCTTTTTTTATTGAAGAACATATATGCCAAAAACACTTATAAGATATCAATAAAATCCTAATAGATATTTTAATCTATAAAACTACCGAAGTATTCCTCAAAAAATTCGATACTCTTTATATAATAATTGATTTAAAATGGGAGGTGGCTATATAGTTCAATAAATTGAAGATAGAAAAATATGTGTTCTTTTTTACTTTCTATATTAATCTAAAATATTTAGAAAAACAATGTTATAAGTCTAATAGAGAAATGGTTCTAGTATTAAAACAAAAAGTCTTTAATGAATTGAAGTTTTTGGTTTGAATAGATTCAAATCTATATATATTTGATAATATTGAAAGATAGATAAGAAAATTCAGTATTTGGAGTCAAAATTATAAAGAAAACGATTATTATATTACTTTTGTTAATATAATAATAAGAACTCTATATAATCAATCTCGCTTTAATTCAATAACACTAATAACTATCCTTCTATAACCTATTTGTCACGAATCGGACAAGATCGCAATGCGATCGATCACATACACCTTTACGCATATGTATGATCATATGTATATAATTAGTCTATATAGTCTTCGAAGAAGCGATTCACTTCTGCTCCTTTAATTATAGATTCTAAAGGCATCTTGTATTCTGTATTACAGTTCTTCTAAAGCAAAATGTTATATTATCTATAACTCTTTTCAAAAGTATCCAGCTATTTAATAGCCAATCAAATAATACCTTATATCTTAATACATTTTTGAATGAATTATTATTCCGATTATTATTTATAGAAAGAAGATCTATTCCAATTCAATTCTAACAAAGATATTTTCCTTGAAATACCGCGAAATTATAAATACTATTATTGTATCTAACCCTATAGAATTCAACTTAGAATTTTTTATATAAGGCGGGTTATATCGATTTCCTTTTAATATAAAATAATAAATTATTTATATAGAATTATATATAAATATAACCTCTTTATTATATACAATCTTAAAATCAGAAATCGATATTAATAGAAAAGGAAAGGGCAAAGATATAACATTTAGTGATTACTCCCCAATCAAAAACCTTCGATATGAAATCCAAACACTTGAAATCTCAAATCAAATATAAATCATTTGAAAACTATAGAATCAAATCGTTTAACTCGCAAATCATCTGAATAACAAAACCTTAACTAGTTTATCTTTATATTCTTACAAAATTCCCACAAAGAAATACAAAATCAATACTTTTGAAAACCTCCTTTTTATAATCGAAATAAACAACCTTATTCAGCAAAAAAGAAATCACATTATTAAAAACCATTTCAAGATAATAGATCAGAATATTCATATTTTAACACAAATAGAAATATCCATTCGAATAAATCCATATCCAATCAAAACCTAATAAATACAAAATGCTCCCTTTCGGATTGATAAATGGATCTATAATTTATTAGAGATATATAAACAATATCCTTTTCGATTATTTAAATAACTTCTATACTATATACCTTAACAATATACTAATATATTTTGAAAACGAAAACGAATATGAGAACCATATCAAATTCATTTTCGAGTGATTTGAAGCAGTTGGTTTATAAGTAGACCTCAAGAAATACAAATTCAATATTATATGGATTAAATATTTAGAATTTATTATCTCTATTCAAAATATACAAATCGATCTAAAAAAGATCGAAATAATCGCCAATTAAATATACCCAACTACAATAAAAAGTATCCAATTGTTTTTAGGCTTTTATAACTTTTATTATTGATTCATTAAAGATTACAATATTATAGCAAAACCCTTAAACAAACTTACCAAAACGAATATTAAGTTCCACTTCAATGAAATCTATTAGATCGCTTTCGATATATTGAAAGATAAACTCATTTATATTCCCCTTCTTTAATATTACAATTATAAACTACTATATATATTTAAAAACAATATGTCCAACAAAGTAATTGTCAATATACTATTCCAAAAGTATAATAATAAATAATTACTAGTTATTTATTTCTTTAAAATTATAATTACTATCGAATTGAATTATAAAATTCACAATAAAGAAATACTAATAATTATATAATCTTTAGGTTACTAGAAAGCCGAATTCATTAATTCTCTATACCAGATTAGAATATATATTAATTATAAAGCATTCGAGTATTTCATATCCATAAAACAACTAAATACTTATCAAATATATTAAACCAAATTATTTACAAACTTCAACTTTCTGATTATATACCATTCCAGAAAGAATAATCTATTCGTAAATATGCTCCCTTATTATATTAACAAATAAAATTAATAAAATAATATTAAAAAAAAACCGCTTACAACAACTTATAAAAAATAATTAGATAAACATTCAAATTATATATAAATCATTTTATCAAGATTTGTATCTAATCGCCTAGTTCGATATATATAATATTTCCCTAATCTTCGATATTATCACCTATATTATCAAAGCAAATAAAACTAATTCGAATCTAGAAGCTTTACAAATCCAAACAATTAAAGTATATAAACATTTTATTTTCAATAAAGAACTCTTGCTTTACAATAATCGCTTTTTTATATTGGATATCAACAATTTGCGAATTTATCTCATTCAAAAAGCTTACAACTCTATTTCAACTATATATCCAAATATTAAAAAGATATACCTTCTTCTAGTAAGATAATATTATTGGAGAAGTATAATCGAGACTATAAATCAATATATCCGGAATTACTATAAATACAAATACAATTCTATTTCTAAAGATTACACCCCCAATCTTCTATATCCTTTCTCCATACCAATTAGAGCATAATAATATATCGCTATAGATTATTATAATTTCAATAAAAACAAATATAACTATAACAACATATTAATTATCATTAATAGATTAACTAAACAAACTATTTCTATACCTTATTATAAATCAATCGATTTAAGAGATTAAGCCCAATTGTATTTATACTATATATACAAATATTATAAATCTCCTGAATCTATAATTTCAGATTGTAGTCCTTAATTTATATCAAAATTCTAATAAGAATTCAATTAAATCTTAGAAATATAGATAAAGCCTAGCATTACTTATTATTTGTAAATAAATAAACAAACCGAGATTTATAATTAATATCTCTAATAGTGTTTGCAACTCTTTATAAGCTACTATCAAAATGATTGGTCCGAATTCTTACTTATGATAGATTATATGCAACTTATATTTCCTTATGAGTTCTTAGATAGTTAAACCCTATACGAAACCTTATATAACTATCTACCCCACAATTCCTAAAATTGGAAATCCAATTCAATAAAGCTAATTGATAATATGAATATCAGAGATGTTAGAGAGTATGTTAAATATAATAAACAAGTATTTAATTAAGTAAAAGAAAATATTTTATGAGTACAAAAGAGAATAGCTCAATTAGCTAATTCATATCGATGATTAATAGATTTTGATATAGAAGATTACATTTGGTTTAATATGAAAGACTTTCTAATATAAAAGTTTTCTAAGAAATTAGATTATTCTATTTAGGGTAGGTTTAAGATTATTAGCCGAACTAGAGATTCCTTTTAATTAAATCTATTATCAACTATAAAGGTCTATTCTATATTTCTATTCAGTAAACTCCACAAAGCTATAAATAACTTATTTCCTGAACAAATTATTGAATTACTGCTTTTGATTAATATTATTAATAATATTAAATAGGAAATAGATAAAGTCCTAATAATTAAGAAAGTATAAAAACAACTTCTATATAGAATATTATAACTAAATACAAATAATAATCTTATATAATATCTAGTATCTAATCTGAAAACTATTTTGTACTATTTCTATAACTTCTACAAACAAAACCCCACAATACCAGGTCCATTTGCTAAATTATTAAATTGGATTAAACTCTATAAAAGTAGAAAAGATGATTACGATTTCGTAAACAATAATCAAATAATAAACAAAAAAGATTGAAAGAAGTTTTTTGATTTATTACTTTAATAAAGAAATTATAAATCTTATATAAAAAGAAGCAAATAGAATAAAAAATATATTCTTAAACTAATCAATAAAGAATATTTTTTCCCCTACCAAACAAATCTTTACCTTTTCAAAGAAGGCTAGCAAAATAGCCCTTATATACACCAACAATTACTATCAAGCAAAAAATAATCGAAAAAACTGAATAGTTTAAATCAAGATATTAATTAATAGCCCAAGAAAGAACGAAAACAAGAATATACAAAACAAAAACAAAACGAATTATTTAATAACGACTATTTATAGTATAACTAGTAAAAAGCTTAAACTCCTATTCAAACTTCACTAATTATTTACAAAACACTGAAATATCTATTTTTATATAAATTACAATCAGTTAATACTATTATACCAATTTATCCTCCTATTCCAATTCCTCTATTAAATGATATTCTATTTTCTCCTAAACTAGAATGATTGGAAGAGTATTCTTCGAAACCCTTTATTTCAAATCCTTATATAAATCAAATTAGAAAACTATATATTAATATAATTCAAGGTATATATATATATAATCTTACCTTTATTAAAGCTTCAAATTCTTCAATAATTATTTGATATTGAAAAAAAAGCTTCCAAGTTTCCTTAAAGAAGAAGTGTTTATATTTATATTTGCTATTCAGATAAAGCAAATAACAAAGTTGATCAATACTCTAATCAAAATATTGATAATAAAAGCTATTACCTTTTCCAAATATATAATTGTAAATATAATCAATATAAACCCAATTATTCTTCCAAATGTAATCTTCTTTTCTTATTAACGATTTCTTAGATAACTTTTTACTTAACAAACCATTAGATTGTTTCCCTATTTTCAAACCTATTTGGTTGATTCTTCCAAGTTTATAATGAATATCGGTTGGTGTGATTTTGTTTTCTATATCCAATAAGTTATTAAGATATTCTATAGCTGAAGCCAATATTTTGTTATATTTTATAGTATAATTATTAATAATATCAATATATAGATTATATTCCTCTTCGGAATTCTATTGAGGAAATTAATAAAATGGATATATATATTGGGTGGTACAAAGATCGAAAACTTCAATTCCTATATTATTATTTAAAAACCTAGAACAATCTAAACAATATTTGTTAAAAAAATCAAAAGAGTTTAAATCATTGAAGAAGAATAAAACTCATTTGAACTTTAATTATTAGAATTAAAGCTATTATTCTTATTAGGCTTATCCTCCTTATATACAATTTATTTATCTTTCGAAGAAGACAATTACAAAGCTTTACTTGTTGTATATTAAAAATCTTATATCAATTAAATAAATGCACCGAAAAAAATTAGAAATATATCTTTTTATATATAATCACTAGATTGTATAACTATACAAACGATAATTTACTTTTATTATTACGTTTTCGGGATAGTATAGAAGGTATATTGATAAAGTGATTTAGGGATAAAAAAAAGAGTAGATTGATTTCGAAAAAGGAATAAAAAGGAAAATTATTATATAATACAATTCAATAAGGCTATTGCTAGGCAACAGAATGTTTTCCTTCGACCGATATATATAGTGCTGTTGCAGAAAAAGAAAAATCAACACACACGCCTATTTATCATACCACCCACTACGCAACAGTCTGATCAATGATTGTGATCGACATATAATAGACCGAAATGGGAAGTAATAGCGCTCGAGAACGAGCTTTTCAAAAGGGGGGGATAATATTGCGAATCGAATAGAATTGCAATACAATCAATCATATATATTTTTGTATATATATATAATCACGTATATATAATTAGTTTATATAATCTTCGAAAAAGCGATTCGCTCCTACTCCTTTAGTTGTAGATTCTAAAGGCATCTTATACCCTATATCACAGTTCTTTTAAGGCAAAGTGTCACACTATTAATAATTTAATAGACCTAGATACTATTAAAATATAATGAGAATGAAATTATAAGAAAGAATACTATTTTAGACTTTACTATTATTATAAGAAAGCAGATCATTTTGTATAGGAATATAAAGTAAAAAAGATTGTTAATATATAGAGAGTTATTTGAGGTATTATATAGGGTTTATAGAAAGGAATATATTGTAATAAAGGATATATTAGAGATTAATTTAATCGAAATAATTATAATAATTTATATTACTTGAGACAAAACTTTTAAGAAAACCCTTATCAATATTATTAGCTTAATATATTCCAGAGTTATATCGAAAACAAGTCAGTGTTATCCTTTAAAAATATCTCAAATGCTTTTCGAAATATTACAATATCCTTTTCTCTAATTAGAGTTTATAATTTCTAGGGAAATGTTTTATTTCTATAATAAATCATCTATAGAGATCAAATAGGAATAAGGAATAGATTAAACAAATAGTAAATAGTAATAAACTATCACAGTTTAATTCTATAAATAGCAAATCTTTACTTATTCAAACTATTATATTCCCAATATATAGTTCCCCTTTTAATATAACTAATTTAATTGATAATGAATACTTCGATAAGGTTTTCACTAATCGTTTCTTTATCGCTTAATATAATATTCATATAAAACCTTTATTACACTATCAACAACTCCAATTAGTTGATAGTAATATTGCTGATATTATTACTGAATACTTTATAATACTTATAGTAATAGAATTGTATCAAAAAACCTAGATATTCTTTATTACAAAACTATCTTCTGATATTCCTATTATCTTCGGATTATTTTAATTATAATACTATAACCTATATATAAATTAGGCGAATATAATACTATTATTTATCTCTCTATATTATATAATATAATATTACCCAAAAAATATATATAAATATCAAACCCCAATTATCTAATCATTTCAACAACTCAATACTATTACTATTATTTACAAACGAAAATCTCCAAAAAAGGTTTGGAATATATTACTATTAATCAAAATATTCCTTCGAAACATTTATCAAGCGAATAATTATTACAAACCAATTATAGAAGATGGTAATGAAAATACTAATAATAGCTATAAATCAATCAATTCTAAAGATATATTTATCGAATTATCTTTTATACTCAATAGAGATTATTATTATATTATAGCTTTATAAGTCTATATAATCTGAAATCAATCTATTTCATATCCAGTATTTGTTAGTAAAGTTGTTAACTGAAAACAAAAGCAATCAAATCTAACGAAAAAACTACTATTATTATTAGTAATACCCTTATCAAAACAATTATTAAATCTTAATCCAAATATAAAAAATATCCACTGACTCCAAGCTTTAAGCTTTATATCTTTTTGTAAATAGAATAATATTCAAACTATAAAAGTAATTTGAAAAGAACTAAACCAAACTGAAAAAACCTAATACAAACTAAACTAAACATTCGAATACAACTTTGATTTTGATAAGCAAAGTTATAAACATATTCTTTAAGAAAAGAATATTATTATCAAAATCTTGATAATAATACTAATATATTTATATAACTTTATTTTAAATTGCTATCAATAGGATTATTTAAATAAGATTACGGAAACTAATATAATAAAGTTTTTTATTAGAAAATTAAACCTTAGTGATAACGAAATACAAAACAAACTATCCTTCTAATTACAAAATAAGCTATCAGTCTTCTTGCCTCGAAATATTGAAATTTTATTTTCAAAAAAAGCCTAGAATTATAAGATCAAACTTATACTAAGCAAAAAACTATTATATTTCAAGAATAAACTACTTTCGTTTTTAGAATTTGAAATAGTTAGAAAATGAATTAACGAAAATCTATCCAAAAGATTCATTTGGAAATTGTATTCCTATAGCACTATATTACTACTTTTAATAGCAAAACTAGATAGAAGAGTTTATATCTATTAGGACTATTGTAATTTAAATAATATTATTATCAAGAATTATTATTCTTTATTTATTATAAGAGAAATACTCAATACTTTGTATAATACAAAGGTATATTCTAAATTGAATATCATTACTGTATTTAACAAACTCTGTATTACAAAGAGGAATGAATAAAAAACAGTATTTATTATATATTTCAATCTATTCGAATTATTAGTAATAACTTTTAGACTATTTAATATACTAGTATCTTTTTAGCATTATATTAATTATACTTTATTCAATAAGCTTAACAAATATTGTATAGTATATCTCGACGATGTTCTTATTTATTCCAACAATTTATTTGAATATAAAGAATACATTTATATTATTATTAAAAAACTAGTAGATATAGACTTACAAATTGATATTAATAAGTGTAAATTTGAGATAATCTTTATATAATATCTCAGTCTAATTATAATTATAAATAATATTAAAATAGATCCCAACAAAATCGAAGTTATTATATTATAGGAACAATCTATTTCAATTAAAGACTTATAATACTTTTTAGAATTCGTTAATTTCTATTAATGATTTATTAAAGATTTCTCTAAGATCTATTATACCTTGAATAACCTATTACAAAAAGATAATCCTTAATTGTAGAACAAAGAATATAATACTATTTTTAAGATTTTGAAAACTGTTTTTATTATTGTATTGGTACTAATCTATTTCGATTATAGAAAATATATTATTCTAGAGATCAATACTTTGGATTGGGCTTCCGAAGGGATATTCTTTCAATATAATAAAGATAATATCTTATAGCCAATAGTATATTTTTCCTTCAAATACTCTATAGTTGAATATAATTATAAAATATATAATAAAGAGCTCCTTGTTATAATCAAATCAATAGAAAAATAATATTCTGAATTTCAGGGCTTCTAATAAAAGTTCGCAGGAACCAGTTTCATAGTGTTATTGGATATCGACAATATAAATATAAATTTCAAATTAACTATATAAATAGATAGTTTATTCGATAGATTATTAGAAAAAGATATTGAAACCGAAAACCTATATTACAAAAACAATTGCTCTTAGAAGCCTCCTTACTGTTATATTACTATCGATGTGTATATATAGTATCGAAAGCCTTTTGGATTATGCTATTCCGATTACTCCAAGAGCCCCAATTATTCTTCAATCATTTGAGGAATCGGTAATAGGCTTTATACTTACTATAATCAAAATATAATTCAAAAGAATTAATAAGATTAAAAAAGATATATAATAAATAGATAAAGCCTTTATAACTTTTATAAACTAATTTGTAAATAATAATAAAGGGAATCGATATTAATATTAATATGTTTTAGAAATCAAAAACACTGTATTAATTGTACTTCTGGGATTGGTATACAATAATTAATGTAATAATGCACCACTAGCAATATCAAGTACTCCAAAGATATTCTATTCAAAAGTAATGAAAAAGCTTTTAGCGTTTTAGGTATCCAAACCTATCAATCAGCTTGGTGCTATTTGTATTCTTTCCTTTAGGGGACCGAATACAATCTATCTAAAAACAAGGAGAAATAAGAAGAATCAGAAATGTATTGATAGAATAATTCTAATTATAGTGAGTGAGGAAACTTGTTGTAAGGAAATTAGCTCTATCCTTTTTCAATTGAAAATAAAAAGTATAATATTAGGATTGATTTTTGGAAAAGTTCCTTATCTATAAAAAAACAATATTGAGTGGTTGTTATAATACAATACGGTTATTATTTGTATCGATTTATTGAAATCCAAAAATACTAATCAGATTAGAAAGGTAGTAGGAGGACTTAAAATCCGTTTCCTCAAAACCTAGTATATATATGTAATGCCTATAGTACCCTATAATTTTTATCAAATCGAAAACGCTTTTATTCCCCTCCCTAAAGAATTTATTAAAAAAGAAATTGTTGTACAAACTGGTGAGGAGTTAGTAGTATATTAGCTATTTTGCTATAATATCAATCCAATTATATATAAAGCAATATAGATTATTAGATTTAGAATCCCTATCTTGCGATTTAGATTCTTCAATGATAATTCGTTTTCAATACTTTTGAATAAATTAAAAGGATTGCAATTATATAATAACAAATACCAAAGGTATTGCAATCTCTATATCTACTACAAAAAGGTATATTACTCTATCTGTAATAAAAAGATTAATAAGTATATAGGGGAATCTATATATTAATAATATATTAGCATTATATAATATGCTAATTGTTTAGGCCTTTTTAAATTAGAATATCTCAATTACTCTACTGCCTTTAAGGTATACAATAAAAGGATTGTTGTTTTAATCTAATAAAAAAGAAAAACTATTAGAGTGATAGATTTCAGAATATACTAGGATCTATATCGATTAGTATTAATAAGTAATTGTTAAATATTAACACCTTTTTTCTCCCTATAAGTAATTGTACTTATAATTCTTATTCCAGAAGCTAGGATTACTGCTTATGAGAATATAGATAGTATAAATAGTAGAAAACGTTAATATAGTTAGAGCTTAGGTTAATCTAACTTTACAGCTGCTTTATTAAAGAAATTGTAGTATATCGCCTTCTGAAAGAATCTTAATGAGCTAGCTTTAATCGATAAGGCTTTTGGATTTATAAATATAGAGATGGTAAACTATAAATTGTTTGGATTAAGTAATCCTATATCTACTTTTTTTCTATAAATAATATAATTGATATGTATTTACCTAGAGATAAGGGGTTTATAATTATATAGATTAATATTAATAAGAGCTATTCGAATTATATTATTCTACTCTAGCTAGTTTTTGAGGTTTTAATAGATATGATTTGTATATAGGAATTCTGATTATATTCAAATAATATAATCCAAAATTATATAATATATAATAAATATCAGCCGATAAATTGCTAAACGGAACAATAGACCCTTGAAGAAAAAGAATTGGGCCCACAAGTAATTATATATATTCGAAAAGCAGCGACTTGCTATACACCTGGATTAATCAGCTACCTTCTATAGGAATAAGTAGCCCTTAGAGATCTCCTTTACTAAATTGGAAGAAAGGCCTAATCCGAGATGTAGAAGTTTAGACAACCCCCTCCATCTATAGGAGGAGTTTCGTACCTATAGAGAAAGCGAATAGCTTCTGGCCTAGATGATAAATTGCTTTAAGCGGCTGTAGTGTTTACACTATATAAGGATCACCACTTCTTAGCACATCCGGATACCCCTAGGGAGGTTTAGAGTAGACGTTAAATAATATAAATAAATAAATATATATTCGAAAAAAGATTGATTTTATTATTCAACGAATAGAAAATCTAAAGAGTAGAAATCTATTATAGATTAAAATAAACAGTTATTCGATTTTGAATATTTATTGAACCCCCCTCAACCCAATAATAATAAATTATATAATACAACTTAAGCTAAATACTCGAATAATTATAGATAGAGATTTCAATATTAAAAATAAGCTATAAAAATCTAGTATCTCATTAGTGAACCAAAATATATCCCTAGCTAGCTGATCGAATACCTAAGGAATATACTTTATAAGCATTCTCAAGGTATCGATATATGCTTAGGGGTATATCCTCGATTTAACCTTTTCTAATATCCCTTTTATATATACAAAGGTCTGTAATAAACTCTATTATGAATCCGATTATAGTATATAGATTACTATTTTAGAAATCAGAGGTATTACGATTTTAAATCAATTTCATTATTGAATAAAAGAACCGGATTTACCTAGATTAAATAAATTAATCGCGAACTGTTTAGCTTATTTAGAGACTATTGAGATCCAAACAATAGTGGATATCGAGCGATATGTAGGCAAGCTAGCGGAGACCCTTAACAACTCTATTCGTACTATCGGGAGCTCTAATCAGGGTTTAGTAAAAGCCTTACCCTAATGGACTAATGAATATAAGGAGGTATATTTAGTATATCGCGAGGCCCGATGGGGTAGCGATTTCGAGTTTATAATAGATGTATATCAGAACTTACAATGAGTAGTCTAAAAAGCCAAATAAGCTTATTGGATAATAAGGCTTAATAATATTGTAGATAATAAGGAGTTATATAAGGTAATAAACTAATATAAATTTATTTCTAAGAGCTTATTTAAAGCCCCCCCTATATTAATCAATAGATATATTATTGTTGAAATAAAGGCAAAGGTAGAGGCCCTTTTTTTGGCTATCCTCGATCGGTTTAAGGCTGATAACGATTTATTAATTAATCTGCTGGTTCAATGTAGAAGCCCCACTACTCTTTTATAGAAAAGAATAATCATTATAGAAGAAATAGAAAAGTATATTATTAGGGCTAAATATATATCTCTTGATGTCGATCAGACTATAGTGTATCTTTTAAAAGCCTATTGGAGAAGTGTAAAAGGAGTGATTCATAAGATCTTTATATTCTGCTTGGCATTCAGCTATTATTCTACAAAATGGAAGCTAGCTGAAATCATTATATTGCCTAAAGTAGGCAAGAAAGATAGATTATCCCTAAGATTGTAGCAGCCAATCACCCTTATATTATATATCGGCAAAGGTTTTGAGAGATATATTATTAACTAGATTTTATAAACAGCTATAAGATTTAATATAGTTAGCCTATAATATTATAGAGTATTACCCAAACGGGTAGATATTGATTTTATAGTGGTGTTTATTTATAATATAGAGTTTGCTCTTACAATAGGGAATATAGTAATATTTGTTATTATAGATGTTTAGAGAGCTTATAATATAGTGCTTAAACAATGCTTTATAAACCGAATAATAAAGCAGGGCTGGCTGATAGTATTCTTTTGGTTAGTCGATTCTTTTTTTATAGATCGAAAGATTAGAATCAGGTTCGAGGGTATTATAATTGATAAATTTCCAGTAGCTTGTAGAACATTATAGGGATCTCTTTTATCCCCAATTCTATATATATTATATCTTGTTGAGCTTTTCAATCAAGATGTTAAGTATTGTTTTGATTATACTAATAATATAGTAATATATTATGTGTTTAAGGATCTATCAACAAATGCTAAGGTTCTTTAGAAAAAGGTATAGCAAATTATTCAATGGGGCGATAAGAATAAGATCTTCTTTGTTCCAGAGAAATTCGAATTTTTATATATAATTAGGCGATATAATAGTATAAATTTATTATTAGTTGTTTGTAGGGATTTTATTATATTATTAATTCCGATAATTATAAACTCTAGTATCCAACCTATTCTAAAGTAACTCAGTATCTTTTTTTCAATATATAAAGATTCAATCTATTAAAGCTATGAAAGTAGCTTTATATATTAGATCAATAGCATAGATAATATACAATCTACTAGCATCTTATCTATAAAAGGCTATTACTATTTGTATATTTCCTATAGTTTTCTATAAAACAGAAGTATAATATAGTGGCTAATATAAAGTGGGACTTGATTGGATCGGCCCCCCTACAAATATTGATATTAAAGATCATTGCTAATATATTAATATAATAATCGATTCGATTATATGTGGGGTACTCCTAGTCTATTGGATAATTCCGATTACAACCCTTTTGGTTGAAGCTGGTCTATTATTGGGCGAGGTTATACTTAAGTAAACGAAACTTTGCTTTATATTCTATCTATAAATAATTAATATATAATATCTATTAATTGAATATTTAAAGCTATTGATATATACAAAAAGCAGAAAGGCTAGTATAATACGAGGATTGATTACTAAAATCCAGTAGCTTAGAATAATTATTTTCGTTATACAATAGCCGAAACTATTCCGATTATATTTTTCGCTGGGGTGCTGTAAATAATCCTATAAAAGAATTAAAAAAGGAAAACATTATTAAGGTTTTTAATAAGTGGTGGGATGATCTTCCCCCTAATAATTATATTATCTTTTTCGATAGGTTAAAGAAAAATAAAAAGGATAAGCAAAGTATAAAATATAGGTATGTGATTTATTAGAATAAAATATAAATCGTCTTTAGATTCAAATATATCCGACCTGACTCCTATATCTTCGATATAAAAGCGATTGGTGTATAATATAGTCTCGAAAATCTAATAAAGTTCTGTTATTTTATTTATTTATTTATATTAATTAACGTCTGTGGTGGACCTCCCAAGGGGTATTCAGATGTAACTAGTATCTAGAGTTATAATATAGAAAGGGCATTGTTATATATATTAGTAAAATCTCTTAGGGAAAATCTAGATCCTTTTATATCTTCTAAATAAACTAGTTTATTATTAAGGCTAGGGGTTGGATATCTTTCTATAGATATATATTATCTCTTAATAAAGAGATATATGTTTAAAGAAGTAATAAGTTTACTAAGAATAAAAAAATGATTACTTTTTTTATTGTGAATAGAAAAGGGTGTAATAGGAAGTATATAAATGCAATTATAAGGGGTGGTGGAGCAACCCAATAGATATCACTTGGAAAATACTAGGAAATAGGTTTTGATTTATTATAATAAAGATAGTAAGCTCTATATATATATAAAATTTCATTACCTATTTAATTGAGCAAAAGAAAAATGGATTGATCTATATAAAAACAGATATTTAGAAAAAATATAAATATATCAAAAAATAATGAAAAACAATATCGAAACAATAATGAATTATAAATAGATCTATTTTTTTTCGAATCCTTATTATTAATCTAATCTTTTATTCAATTAAGCTAATTCAACTCTTTTAATCCTTATTAACTATAATCTACAATTGCTTAAGTTATAATATCTTATATAATATAAATATCTTCCTTGAATTTAAATCTCCTAAAGGATATTTAATAGGTAGGCTATTTACAATTCCTATGTATTCAGTTCAACGAATGTCTTTCAAAATAGATTTATATATACTTCACTATTAGTTGTTATTATTGTTTGTATTGTTTAAAGTTTTACTGGTTTTAATTCTTCATTTATTTCGAAGCAGGTCTTTATTATATAAGTTCTATTGATTTTGGAAGGAGCAGTAATATAGAATTGGAGATTTACGAAGCTTTCTCCTATACTCTCCACTATCTCCCAGATTCGTAGCCGGCACCACGTATAGGTAGGACTTCGTCTTCACCGACCTAAAGTTCTGCTATAAGCCTATTACAAACCGAATATAAATATATATCAATAATACATTGATTATATAATATATATGTAGTAATATAATAGTATTATTGTAATAGATATTTTATAAATACTATAAAGTAATAAAAACTTATAATATTAAGATTAAATAAACCCTAGGATATATTAATATTATTAGTAACAAAGTAGTAAATCGCTTAACCAATAAAAGCGTATTCAGCTCTATAGATACTAATATTAAAAATATTTTGATAGCGATCTGCCAGCACCAAGATCTTTTCAATCTACAAACTATAAAAATCGAATTATAATACAAAAAAGCCTATATAATTAGAACTCCCTAGAAATATATTATATAAACTACTAATAATGAAAACTGGCTATAACAACTTTATAATTCATCATAAAAAGTTCAACCATTTAATAAATAAATAGAAGTATTTCTATAATACTCTAAAAACATTATTCTACTTTTTCGAATGTATAATCAATAATTAAACGAAAATTGATTAACTTCAAATACCTTTATACCTTCAATTTATTAATAATATAATAATATATATTAAAAGGCTTACTAAAAGCCCAGGCTTATTTATTTAACTTTTCAACAGATTGGAATTCTATTCCCAGATCTATTTTAGTTTTAAATAAACAAGTACTAGTATACCCTTCAAGCTGTTGGGAAACTGTTCCCTATCTATTATAACCTTTATCTTTCAATCTGTATACCCTTTTAACCCTTTAGGATCTCCTATATACTTATCAACCCCTAAACACTAACAATACAATTAATTTCTAACTATTCGTTTATATCCCACTACCTTCCCCTTCTCTAAAAGGAAACTACTTTTATTCCTTTATATATACTAAAGGACCAGGTCTATTTAAAGATACCAATGTATAAACAATCCTCTTTGAAACGAAACCGGACTATACCTGTAAAAAGGCGAATAACCCCTAACCTTAAAAATAAATTACTATACTTAATCAGAGTTCTCATTTTGTAAATTAATCCATTTTCATAATATATCTAAATACCCCTAGGGAGGTCCACTACAGATATTAAGCAACATAAATAAATAATAAAAGTTCAAAATCCTTATAGATTATAAGAATTTAGAATATTTTATAATAACGAAAATATTAAATCAAAAATAAGTTTATTAATCCGAATTCCTATCCTAATATAACTTTCATATTATATATCAACCTAGAACGAAAGCAATACACCCGGATATATTGAATTATAAAAAGAAGAACAAACTAAACCTTTCAAACCCAAACAATAAATATTTAAAAAACAGAAAAAGAATAGTACTATTAATTCTTAGATTCGATATCGATTTATATAATAAATTAAAAAGGGATATTATATTAGCACCTGCTGATCTAATAATCCCTATAAAAAACAAATCTATAAATCAATTAATCAATAACATTTATATAAGATCTGAAATAGTATAACAATTTATAACTATAATTCAAGATTTATAAATACAAAAGTAATCAAAAGACCTCCAAAGTATTATAAGAGTAGTAATATAAGATTGTTATATAATTAATAATAAATTATATTTCTGTAAAAAGTTTTAGATATTATTAAATAACAAATTGAAAATAGAAATTATTTATAGAATATATTCCTTTAGTCCAACTGGATATCCCGATTGTATAAAAACTATTGATCTTATTTTTAGATCTTATTAATAATTAAATATATATTAAGAAATCGGGGTTTATATATAAGCATACAAATTATATACCCATACAAAATCCTTTAAATCAATTCTGTTAGGTTTTTTAAAGCTTTTTTTGATTCTATTTCGAGTATAATCAGATATATTTATTAATTATATCACCCTTCTTCTAGAAAATAAATACTTCGAATCTATATATAAATATATCTTAATTATAGTTTATAAACTAATAAAAACTTTAATTATAAAAGAATTAATCAATGTTTTTATAAGCTGAATCTATACCCTATATAGCTTATCTAACAATATCATTTCAAATTGCAAAACATAGTTTATATTAGGATTTTGGTTTCAATTATTTAAAAGATTAACAATTACTTTCAAATATTTTTTAGCCTTTTATCTACAAACCAATAAATAGACTAAATATATTAACTCTATCCTTAAACAATATCTCTATGCTTTTGTTAATTTCTATTAAGATGATTAAATGGAATAGTTATTATTAATAAAATTTACATCCAATAATATAGTTTCAGAAACAATAGGATACTCACTTTTCTTTATTAATTATAGTTTTAATCTATATATTGGTATCGAGCCTAGCAAACTATAACACTTTGCCTTAAAAGAACTGTGATATAGGGTACAAGATGCCTTTAGAATCTACAACTAGAGAAGCGGGAGTGAATTACTCTTTCGAAAGCTATATAGATTAATTATATATATATAATCGTGTATATATACAAAGGTATATATAACCAATTGTATTATAATCCTATTCGATTCGTAATACTATTCCCTTTTTCTGAAAAGCTTGCCCTTAAGTACTATTATTTTCTATTTCGGTTTATTATATATTGATTATAATTATTAATTAGATTGTTGTATAATAGGTGGTATAATAAATAGATATATATATTGATTTTTCTTTTTCTACAACGGTACTATATATATTAATCGGAGGAAAACATCCTATTATCTAATAATAGCCTTATTGAATTGTATTATATAATCACTCTTCTTTCTATTTTTTTTCGAAATCAATTTGCTTTTCTCTTATCCCTAAATCACTTTATCAATATACCTTTTATACTATCCCGAAAATGTAATAGTAAAAGTAAATTATTGTTAATATAATTGTATAATCTAGTGATTATATATAAGAAGGTATACTTCTAATTTTTTTAATATATTTGTTTAATTAATATAAAGTTTTTAGTATATAATAAGTAAAACTTTGTAATTGTCTTTTTCGAAAGGTAAGTAGATTGTATATAAGGAGAATAAGCCTAATAAAAATAATGGCTTTAGTTTTAATAACTAGAGTTTAGATTAGTTTTATTCTCTTTTAATAATTTAAGCTTTTTTCGATCTTTCTAATAAATGTTGTTTAGATCGTTCTAGGTCTTTAGGTAGTAATATGGAAATCGAAGTTTTTGATTTTCATATTGTTCAATATATATATTTATTTTATTGATTTCTTTGATAGAATTCCGAAAAGGAATATAATCTATATATTGATATTATTGATAATTATATTATGAAATATAATAAAGTATTAGTTTTGGTTATAGAATATTTTAATAATTTGTTAAATGTAGAAGGCGAAATTATACTAATTGATATTTATTGTGAATTTAAAAGGATTGATTAAATAGATTCAATGATGGGGGAATAATTTGGTAATTTGCTAAGTAAAGAATTATCTAAGAAATTATTGGTAAAAAAAAAATTGTGTTTAAAAGAATGATTGGATTTATATTAATTATATTTGTAATTATATATTTAGAAAAAGTGATAGTTTTTATTATCGATATTTTAATTAGAATATTAGTTAATTTTATTATTTATTTTATTTAAATAGTAAGTATAAATATAAACACTTCTTCTTTAAGGAAATTTGGGAGTTTTTTTTTTAGTATTGAATAACTATTGAAAAGTTTAGGGTTTTAATAGAAGTAAGATTATATGTATGTATACTTTGAATTATATTTATATATAGTTTTCTAATTTAATTTATATAAGGATTTGAAATAAAAGATTTCGAAGGATATCTTTTCAACTATTTTGGTTTGGGAGAAAATGGAATATTATTTGATAGAGGAATTGGAATGGGAGGATAAGTTGGTATAGTAGTATTAGTTAATTATGATTTATATAAAGGTGGATATCTTAGTGTTTTGTAAATAGTGAAGTTTGAATGGAAGCTTAAGCTTTTTGTTAATTGTATTGTAAGTAATTATTATTAGACAATTTGTTTTGTTTTTGTTTTGTATATTCTTATTCTTATTCTTTTTTGGGTTATTAATTAGTATTTTGATTTAAATTATTTAATCTTTTTAATTGTTTTTTGTTTGATAGTAATTGTTGGTCTGTATAGGGGTTATTTTGCTAGTCTTCTTTGAAAAAGTAAAGACCTATTTAGTTATAAGAAATATTCTTTATTAATTAGTTTGGGAATATATTCTTTATTTTATTTGTTTTTTTTTATATAAGATTTATGATTTCTTTATTAAAGTAATAAATCAAAAAATTTCTTTCGATTTTTTTAATTCATTGTTTAATTGTTGTTTATAAAATTGTAATCATTTCTTTTATTTTTATAGAATTTAATTTAATCTAATAATCTAATAAGCGGATTTGGTATTATAGGGTTCTATTAATAGAAATTGTAGAAATGGTATAGGGTAATTTTTAAGTCAAATACTGGGTATTAAATGAGATCGTTGTCTATATTTAGTTAAAATATTCTATATATAAGTTGTTTTCGTATTTTCTTAATGATAAGGATTTTATCTATTTCCTATTTAGTATTACTAATAATATTAATCGAAAGTGATAGTTCGATAATTTGTCTAGAAAATAAATTATTTATAGTTTTATAGAGCTTATTGGATAGAAATATAGAATAGACTTTTATAGTTGATAGTAAATTTAATCAAAAGGAATTTCTAATCCAATTAATAATCTTAAATCTATTCTGAGTAAGGAAATCTAATTTCTTAAAAAACCTTTGTATTGAAAAGTCTTTTATATTAAACTAGATATAATCTTTTATATCAAAATCTATTGATTATCAATATAAATTAGCTGATTAAACTATTTTCTTTTATTCGATTGAATATTTATTTATTATATTTAATATATTCTTTAGTATTTTTGATATTTATATCAATAATTGATTTCATTGAATCAGACTTCCAATTCTAGGAATTGTAAGGTAGATGGTTATATAAGGTTTTATATAGAGTCTAATTATTTAAAGATTTATAAGGAAGTATAAGTTGTATATAATCTATTATAAATAAAAATTCGGATTAATTATTTTGATAATAGTATATAAAAAGTTACAAATATTATTGGAGATATTAATTATAAATCTTGGTTTGTTCATCCATTTGTGGATAGTAAACAATATTGAGTTTTATTTATATTTCTAAGATTTGATTAAATTCTTACCAGAATTTTGATATGAATTGAGGATTATGATTTGAAATTATAGATTTAGGAGATTTGTAATATCTATATACATAGTATAGATATAATCGGGTCTAATCTTTTGAATCGATTGATTTATAATAAGATATAGAAATAGTTTGTTTAATTAATTTGTTGATAATGATTAATATATTATTATAATTATATTTGTCTTTATTGAAACTATAATAATCTATAATAATATATTGTTATATTCTAATTAGTATAGGGAAAGAATATAGAAGATTAGGGGTACAATCTTTAGGAATAGAGTTGTGTTTGTATTTATAGTAGTTCTGGATATATTAATCTATAATCTCGATTATATTTTTCCAATAGTATTGTTTGGCTAAAAGGAGGTATATCTTTTTAATATTTGGATATATAATTGAAATAAAATCTTAAGTTTTTCGAATAAAGTAAATTCGCAAATTGTTGATATCTGATATAAATAAACAATTATTGTAAAATAAAAGTCCTTTATTGAGAGTAAGATATTTATGTGTTTTGGTTGTTTGGATTTGTAAAGCTTTTAGATTCGAGTTAGCTTTATTTACTTTGATAGTATAGATAATAATATTGAAGATTAGGGAAAGGTTATATATATCGAGCTAGGCGATTGGGTATAGGTTTTGATGAAATGATTTATATATAATCTAGATATCCACCTGATTATCTTTTATAAGCTATTATAGGCGGTTCTTTTCTTTTGTATTATTCTATTAATCCAATTCGTTAATATAATGAATAAGCGCATTTGCAAATGGATTATTCTTTCTGGAATAGTATATAATTAGAAAGTTGAAGTCTGTGAGCAATTTAGCCCAATACACTTAATAAATATTCAGTTATTTTATAAATATAAAATACTTAAGCACTTTATAATCAATATATATCCTAATCTATTATAGAGAATTGGTAAATTCGGTTTTCCAATAGCCTAAAGATTATATAATTATTAGTATTTCTTTATTGTGAATTTTATAATTCAATTCAATAATAACTATAGTTTTGGAGAAATAAACAATTGGTAGTTATTTGTTATTATATTTTTGGAATAGTATACTGGCAATTACTTTATTGGATATATCTGTTTTAAATATATATAATAGTTTATAATTGTAATATTGAAAAAAGGGAATGAAAATAAGTTTATCTTTCAATATATCTAAAACGATTTAATAGATTTCATTAAAATGGAATTTAATATTTGCCTTAATGAGTTTATTTAAGAGTTTTATTATAATACTATAATCTTTAATAAATCAGTAATAGAAGTTATAAAAATCTAAAAATAACTAGATACCTTTTACAATAATTAAGTATATCCAATTAACAACTATTTCGATCTTTTCTAGATCAATTTATACACCTTAAATAGAAATAATAAATCCTAAATACTTAGTTTATATAATATTGAATTCACATTTCTTGAGATCTATTTATAAACCAGTTATTTCAAATCGTTTGAGAATAAATTTTATATAATTCTTATATTCGTTTTTGTTTTCAAAATATATTAATATATTATTAAAGTATATAATACAAAAGTTATCTAAATAATTGAAAAGGATATCATTTATATATCTCTAATAAATTATAGGTCTATTTGTTAATCCAAAAACGAGTATTTTATATTTATAAGCACTATATTAAATACAAAAAATAATATATTCTTTAGATATAGGATTTATCCGAATATAATGGAATATTTATTGAATATCTAGTTTAGTATATATTTTCATATCAATAAATCATATAAGTATCTTATCAATCAGGGGTAAGGGATATCTATCTTTATATATTAAGGAATTAGAAAATCAAAAGTTGATATAAAACTATAAACTTCTATTTAGTTTCTTAATAAAAAGGATCGGGGCTATAAATGGAATTTGATTAGATTCTATAAATCCCTTTATTAGATTTTCAGTAATATATTCTTTAATAACTTTAAACTATTTTAAGGATATCTTATAAAAAAGGTTATATTTGAGAGTCTTTTTATTTTCTCCTTTTAATATAATCTTATAATTGTAAGATTGAGAGGAAAGTAAGATATTGGATTTATGTTTAGAGAATGCTTAGTAGTATATTCTATATATTTTAGAGATCAGTAATTCCAATTCGATATCGGCTATAATATGATTGAGATGTATAAAGGTTTCTGATTTGGAGTTTTTCAAATCGGTAATTGTAATAGAAAGTAAACGGGCTTTTTTTCTTTTTTCTTATCGAATAGAGATAGCTTTATTCAATTCTATATAAATTATTATAAAGAGCTTATAATTCTTACTTTTTTGATATATAAATTAGAATTATAAAGACTTGAATATATAGATATCGAAATCTTTGGAGATACAAATAGGAAGAGATTTATATATTAATTGGATAAGTACTTTTGGTATATTAGATTTTGTTTCTAATTTAATTGGAATTTTAGTTTTGATAGATTCTTGAGAAGATATCAATATATCTAAGGGAACAATTGATACTTGTATTATAATTACTTAGCTTTTATCCAATCAGTAGTATATCTTATCTATTTAAGTATTCTGTTTATTAGTATTTTATTACTTTAAGTAATTGATTCTAGATTCTTAAAGGTTTTTTCTAGTTAAAAGTATATTTTTAGATAAGGAAATAGTAAGGGGATATTTAGTAAGCTAATCTAGATATCAATTGAAATAATCGAATTTCATTTGGGTTTTTACTAATTAGATCTAATCTAGGATTATATTATATAACCCCAGATTAGTAATTAAGAATAGTAAATACAATTATTATTGTAAATCAATTGTTAAATTAAGAAATATAAAATAAATGATAGGTTAGCCTTTTATTTTATTATAGTTTTTAACTTTAATAAAAGTATTGATTTGGATTAATTGGGGTTTAAATATAGGAAATAATAATAAAAGGAATATCTTATTAATAAAAGCAAATCTGTTAGCTCCGGAATCTATAAATAATTGGGTTTGAAATGAATATCTATTCTTTAAAATAATATAGGATAGGGTTATAAAGTTACTTCCTATTAGTTTTATCAAATCTAAGAATTTCATATCCCGGATTATACTTAAATAGGATCTTCTATTTGAATACTTTTATTTAAATATTACTTTTCTAATTTGTAAATAGTATCGATAGTTTCTATTTGGATTTCAAGGTCCAAATCTTTTATACCTTCTTTAATATTTTAGAAGTCTTCCTTCTTTATAGGTTTATAAACTTTATTTATAATATTAAAACTGATTGTGTGTAGCGTTAAACTATAGCTAGCCCCTAGCGAAAAGAACGAATTAATATGATTGAAATTATTATCTGTAGTAGATATAAAACTAGATTTAAATATTCTAATATATCTAAAGGGAATATTATAATTAGTATTAGATATATAAGTTTAATATAATAAAATTGAATTGGTATCCAGTTGGATGGAACTTTTAGTAGATTGTAAAATGGAATTACTATTCGATAGTTTTTTAATTAGTATTTCTTTAACTAATCTAATATAATTATATTCTTTGAGAATAATTTTTAATTCATTAATTTCAATAAATTTATCAATTAATTGTTTTACTGTTTTATAATTATTCTTATAAAGATTTAAACTTTGTTAAAGGAAATCGGAAATTTTCTTCTTCAGATTACAAAAAAAGGTTTTCTCATTAGTAATTTCTATTTATATAATAAATAAATGAAACTTATAATACTATATTATAAAGTTATTTTTTTGGGTATTATTTGATATTATTTAATATTCATATTCAATTTATATATAGTCGATTTCAATAAGGTTTCGATATATAGTTATAAGTTCTTTGATTAATTGTTATTTGGTCAATTGGGATATCTATATATATAGTATATATATATATTCTTAAGCTTTTTCTTTAATTTGATTGATTATATATAATTATTGATACAATTCAATTATAAATATAACCGAATAAAATTCCAATCATTTTGAAATTAATAAAACCTATAGGCTTACCCAGGGATCTATACTATCTTTAAGTTTCAATATGAAATTAATAGGTTTTAAGATATATAAGCAATTCAATTGGATTATAAAAGACTAAGAGGATTATTTCAAATAGATTTATAGATTTTAATCAGATATAGATTTATTCAAATAAATACTTCTATTTATATTAGAATATAAATATTCCGATCTATTATCTTGAAATGGTTTTTGATAATATAGCTTCTTTTTCATTAGTATAAAGTTGTTCATTTTGATTATAGAAAGGAGGCCTTTAGAAATACTGATTTCGTATTCTTTTATAAGAACTTTGTAAAAATATAAAAATAAATTAGTTAAGGTTTTACTATCCAAACGATTTGCAAATTGAGCGATTTGATTCTATAATTCTCAAATAACCTATACTTAATTTGAGATTTCAAATATGTGAATTTCATATCGAAAATCTTTGATTGAGGAGTAATTACTAAACGCTATACCTTTAACCTTTTCTCTTTTATTAATATCGATTTCTAATCCTAAAGTTATATATAATAAGGGGGTTATGTTTATATATAATTCTATATAAGTAGTTTATTGTTTTATATTAGAAGAAGATTGATATAATTTGTTTTGTATAAAAAATTCTAAATTGGATTCTATAGGGTTAGATATAATAGTAGTACTTATAACTTTATAATATTTCAGGGAAAATATCTTTATTGGGATTAAACCAGAATAGATCTTTTTCCTATAAATAATAATCGGGGTAATGATTCACCTAAGAAGGTATTAAAATATAAAGTATTATTTAATTAACTACTAAATAATTGAATACTTTGAAAAGAATTATAAATAATATAATACTTTACCTTAAAAGAATTGTAATATAGAGTATAAGATACCTTTAGAATCTATAACTAAAGGAGTAAAAGCGAATTGCTTTTTCGAAAGCTATATAGATTAATTATATATATATGATCGTACACATATGTGAAGGTATATATAACCGATCGCATTGTGATCCTATCCGATTCGTGACACAAACTATATCTATTAGAGTTTATATTAATATAAAAATATGAATTTTTCAAAGGAAATAAGATTATAGATAGAATAAAACGGATTATAAAGCAACTCTAAACTCTTACTAAATAGACTGTTTCTATATACAAAGAGTATACAAATTGTTATAGATTAGACTTCCTATATTATAATATAAAGCAAAAGGTATTTATTAATACAAAGAATATAAAAATATTATGAAAAATAAAGAAACTAGATAACAAATAGATCAGCCTTTATAAGATTATAAAGGTATACCCTTATTTGTATTTTATTCAATTACTAGAAAATATATAAATATTCCTAGTATTCCATCACTTGCTTTTTATCCCTGTAAACAAAAATATGTGTTTCCCAAATCAAGCTGATATCAATAATTCAGAGTTCCTAATTATACAAGATAGAATCTTTGAAAGAAAAAATGGAAAGAATAAATTAATATAAAAATAGATATTTGAAGGAATACTAAATAACCATAACAAAAACAAATACTATTATTTAATAAAATAGAAATATTATATTCCAATCTAATAAGCAGCTTTTAATCTAAAAAACAACAAAAAGATTATAACTGAATATATTACCTATACTCTAAAAAACCTGGTTTTCCAAAATGAATACTAAACAACTCGAAAGCTAACTTGATATTGAAACCTATAATATACAAAACATCAGAATTAAGATACTTGATAAGATAAAAGAAAATACAATTTGAATAGAAAAAATATATTAGTTATATAACTTATTTAGGATAAACAAGTCTTGAAGGGGGAGGTACTATTACAGATTCATACTAGTCTTATACTAGTATAAGGCTTAATCATTACTAACTATATAATCGATATAGTTTTAGAACCTTTCTCTTTATTCCTTATAGAATATCATATATCATACCTAGGTGCCTATTATTACATACCCTTACACCGTGATATCTAGTGATTATCAATTACTGAGGTCTTTCTATGAAATTCAATAGGATCTTTTTGATTTTCTATATACTTATACAAATATATCCTGGCTCTTATTAATTAAAGATATATTCAATAGTAAGATTTTTGTTTTCCTTTTATATTAGAAGATATATTAAGAAATCTACAATATAATTTAGAACTTTTTTATTTGGGTTTTATATAAATATGGATTTTTAGTAGTCTATATCAAACAAAATAACGATATATCTATTATAGGGATTATAGGGAATACCATATTCGAAAATTAGATCAAATAAAAGGGAATTGAACTAGAACTTTTATTTCCAAATATATACAAATCGAATGGAGGAGTAAAACAAGTTAATCAAGAAATCATTACAAAATAGATAAAAATATAAATGATTATAAAACTTCCTGATTATTTATAGATAGAAGCTGTATGAATAGCTATCTATTTATATAATATAAGCCCAAGAAAAGCTCGTTTTTTCAAATCTCCAAACGAAGTATTAAATACTTAATTCTAATACTATTTTAAGTCTATAATTCAATCTATAACCAATTACTTAATTTACAATCTATAATTAAATTGAAATAATATTTATTAATACAACTATCGAGCCTACCTATTAAATAAAAAAAGGGAGATAGGATTTAATAAGAGATTATACAAAACTAATCCGAAAGTATATATTGAATATCTTATTGGATATATATTAGGATCACTAATCTTCTATATATAGATTCTAAAGTTTAAAAAGATTATTATTACTCGAAACATTACTTTCGATAAAGGAAGGATTTATAAGATAGATTTATTAAATAATATTATTAATTTAAATATAGAATAAGAGTTTAAAGAGTATATATAAAAACTTGATATTCAGGAATTAATAGATATTGATAAAACAATCATTAAGAAAAAGAATAATGAGATTACTTCTAATTATATGGATATTATAATATATAATGAAATCACTATATATATTATAAATATATTTTTATATGAGTAGATCTTGGGGGTATATCTAAAGGGTAGATTAGATCTTATAAATTGTTATTGTAATAGTATACTAAAGGATTTGTAATCTGAAAAGGCTTTAGATTTAGAATCCAATATTACAATATAAGAATGTTGTAATCATGTATAGGATTAAGTATAGAAGTTTGATAATTCTTTTCTGATAGTATAACTAATATCAATATAGAATCTAATTGATAAACTAGAAGATATAGATTACAACACAATTAATTAAACTATAAATATTATTTGTGGAGGATATAAAAGCAATCTAGAACTTTAATAGTAGTTTATTGATATATTAGATTCTTATTTAATTGAAAAGGTAGAATTATTAAAGTAATTATCTTATTTAATATATATAATCAATCAATTTAAGGAAGATCAGTTTTCCTTAATTTCAAATCAAGAATTCAAATAATAAAGAGTTATAAAGATCGAAATACTAAAACCAATATTCAATCTATCAAAATATCAATCTTTCAATTTCGATTAATACTCTTCTCAAATCAATTTTTCTATAAATCACCTTCCCTATATATATAATCAATACCGACTTCAATAATCTTTATTAAATATATTTATTAATATAATAATTACAATTTTAATAATAAGAGGAGAATTCAGAATAAAAGATTTTTATAATACATTTTGATTTAACTATTCAAAGATTGAAGAGAAGGACAATTCTTTTGTTATAATATATAATATAATCGCTTTCGCTATATATATAAAGTATATCTCACCAATTATTTTATATAAGAATCAATTAGAAATACTATCAAAATTGTATCTCTTAGGATTACCTAAACTATTTAAACGTTATTATTAATTCAAGGATTATTTTTTAGGGTTGTGGTTTAAATATAAATGTGAAATTGAGATAAACAATTTGAAAGAATATAAAATATAGTATATAATAAATATAGAGGAGGCTTCAATAGCTTCTATTCTATTATAATAGGTGTTTATATATAAATATAATAAGCAAAGATTTCTATTAAGGTATAGAGTAAGATTAATAATCCGAGGCGATCTTCAAACTAAAGATATTATCGAATCTATATATATTATTATACTAATAAAAAGATCATTTAGGATTATAATAGTATTAATAGCAAAATTCAATCTGGAGACTAAGTAATTCAATATTGTAAATGCTTTTGTTAATACTCAAAGGGATCCATTTGGTGTATCTATAGTTTGTTATTTACCAAATAAATTCAAGGAATCAAATAAGTATATAGTACTTGATTATATATTATATAATCTCCAAGATTCCCTTACTATTTAGTTTAAAAACTTTAGTAAAATACTAAGAAATATAGATCTAAATCAATATAAAAAAGAACTCTATCTATTTATAAACCCAGCTTAGATTGTTTTAATATTATTCTTCATAAATAATATTCAAATCATATATTATAAAAAGGATATAACTATAGCTAATAAAATCATTTCTAATATTAAGGTTGCTTATAAACTTTGTAAATTAGATGATATAGAATAGTTCCTAAATATCTATATTATATACAATTAGAAGATAGGAAAGCTATAGTTAGTATACAATACTTATATTAAAAAGATTATAAAGAAATTCGAGTTCAATAAAGATAATATATATACACTCTTACCTTTAATCTTTTGTCAAATACAATAGTAAAGCAACTATAGATTATATTCGAAAGTATCAAAAGAAGGTAGGGTCAATATTATACACTATAATTATAATAAAAGTAGATATTGCTTTTATAATATCTCAGTTTAACTACTTTCTAATTTATCTATCTCTGGATTATATGAAGGTGATTGATTATTATATTCAATATCTTTAGAATATAAGGTATTATACAATAGAATATAGCAAAAATCAAATTCTCTAACTTTTATTATTTCAGATACTTCATTTATAGATAATCCTGAAATATATTGTTTATTATAAGGTTATATTATTTCACTATTTGAAGGTCTAGTTATATAGAAAATATCAAGATAAGATATAATAACAATATCAATTATTGAAACCGAATTACTAGAAGTCGAAAGAATTTCAAAAGAGATTTTAATAATCCTAAGATTTCTAAAAGAGATTAATCTTATAGTTAAATAACTAGTTATAATTTTCTATAATAATTAATAAATGATTAAATTAGTAATTGATAAAAATGAAAGAATTATTACAAAACTCCAATATATTGATATCCAGAATATATAGTTAAAATAGGAATATATAAAAAGAAGCTTTCATTTTATATACCTATTTATAACTGAAATAATAATAGATAGATTAATAAAAAACCTATTAAAACAAAGGTACAATTATTTCAAAGTATTATTAAATCTTTAAGATATGTATTTAAGGATTATTGAGATTAAATGATATTAGTTATTTTTATTTATAAGCTTTTGATATCTGTTTTTTTTTTAATTTCTATTTCAAATTGTATAAGCTTTAGTTTTTTTTGTTTAGTTTTGAAATCAAAACCAGAATCCTCAATATTATTATTTAGAGTATTTCAATTATCAATTTTGAAAGACACCTTTTTTCTTTTTCTTTTTGTATTCTTTTTATCTTTTCCTTTTTTAATTAGAGATTTTTTGGGTTTTGTTTTAGTTTTAGTAATTGAAGATCTAGTTTTAATAGAAGAGTTAGAGGTAATTGTTTTTGGTATAGTTTTAGATTGTTTAGTTATAGGTAAAGGAAAGAGAGAAAGTAAAAGTAAAGGAGAAGGAGCTTTTCTTTTTTTAATTGGAAAGAGAATTGATGGGTATTATTGAATAGCTTATTTTGGATGAGTAATAGGATGATATATTGATGATAGGGGAAAGTTGATATTAATAATATTAATAAACTTATTCTTCTTATTCTCTAAAGCTAGTATAATTGATATTGTAATATAAGTAGTCTTTTTATTTGGAACTAATTTCTAGAATATTATTAGAATATAATAAAGAAAAGAAATCGAAAAAGATTTATTTGTTTAAGAATTGAAATAAAATCAGAATCAAATAGTTCAAGTAATCGAAATACTAAAGGTTATAAATATATAGGAAATAGTAAATAACTATAAGAAAAACACTTCCAATAACAATTTGAATTAGAAAAAGGTACTCTTTTATAATACTTCTTATAGTCTTTGTATTGACTAGATATAAAAGATTGAATATATCGATAATATGAGTATTCATTTTGAGTATCTCAAATATCTCTATCATTTGTATTACGAATACGATATCCCATTTGTTTCTTAGAGGGTATAGGAGAATTGTTATTATCCCCGAATCCAGGGAAATCCTTTTTAAATATATCATTTTTACCAAAAAACAAAATCAAAAAAGATTCAAAATAATCGATTAATAGAATCACTATATAATCATTCTTATTATCAAGATTATATACTACTAATAACATTCTTTTATTAGATTTAGAAATTCAAAGAATACTCGAGTAACTAATAAGATCGATCTTTCAATACAAACGAATAAATATATATAGAGGAGATTTGCTAATTTGGTAAGTAGGATTATATAAATACTATAATCTAAGAAGATTATCTATACAAAAATTAGATTGAAATCATAATAGATTATTGGATAAATTAATAGATAGATACACACTAAATAAAGGAAGAATAATATAATCAAAATATAGATCTATAACAGAAAAAGGTATTATAAAAAGTTTAAAACTATAAATACTAGAATCTGAAATAATAAGAACTATCCAATCTTATTATCTCTATTCTCCTATAATCATTATTAAAAAAATTTCACTACTCTATATACTCCTCTTCCGCTATAAAATCATTATATAATCAATCCTTGAATCAACAACTATAATCAATATATTTGATATACTTTAATAATAGGCATTAATCCTATACACTCTCTTTTCATACAAAATATCGCTATATATAATTACTTAATCGAAAATCAATATACAAATATACAACTATCCATACAAATAAAACGAATTTTCATCATTTTCATTTGTTTTTATACAAATTCATTATCTTTTGTTTGAAAAGATCTACTCGGTAGGTAAAACATTAGCTATTATCCGAATAATAATCTAATCATTATATACGAAAGTTATTATCTAAAGATTTTTCTTTTGTTTATTATATAGATCAATAATTGAGCTTCTTAATCTAAAGGGTATATTACAGAAATCCCTATATTATATATATCACATATTCATATACACTAATACAATATAATCCACATCTAGAACTATATATAATCAAATAGTAGTATAATATATCCATTTATTTCATTAATAGATTATATATTCTATTCCTCTATTTATATAACCTAGATATAAATCACTATTCCCTATTAAATAACTATATCACTTATATCTACATATATATAAGGGGATAAATCACTATAATCAATCCCCAAGCTAATCAATCTTATATATCTTTATATATACTTTTCTCCAGTCCTCAAAGTGACTAGTGACGTAGCTATCCTCCGTGATATATACTATTTACTATACGCTTATAATCTATAATAATTATATAAAGAATTCTTTATATAATATTATAAACTATATCAAAATATATATATATAAAACAAATAGAATTATAAAGTATATAATAATAACAAAATAAATAAAGCGAATAAGATAATAGGTACTCTTATATAATAAATATAAAAAATCAATATAAAAAATAAAAACTGAATTATTATTTCTAGGCTATTTGAAGATGGTCTATAAATACTAGCTACCCGAGGTCACCTGATTGTTGGGTCACGTGATCTAACCACTATATTATTAGTCAAAAGAGAGTGTGTTAGAAATAGGTCATATATAAGAACTAGACTAACTATACAAATACTATAGATAATAAATATCATTCATATCAAATATTCGCCTAAAATCTTACTCAAAATCTCACACACACACACACACACTCTCTCTCTCTCTCTCTCTCTCACTTTCCCACTCATCACTAATCAGCGATGCATTGTTATCAGTGTTCGGGGGAAATTCCTTACATCGAGCATCAAATCAAAAACTAAAAAACATTCCGATATGAAACTGTGGATGCCAACGTGGAGCGAAAATATGATCAAGCTTTTTCGTTAGCCGCCCGTGCATTTTCTCCCTGGTCTCTCTGACTCTCCACTTTCTACTCTATCCTCTCCCGTATATCCCGTTATGTGAACAAAATGGGTACGAAAATATATTCTTAAAGATCCTTCAACAATTGTTGAAAAATCATCAAAAATTACGAATTATATTTACCAATCTACTTTATGGTAATTATAACCATTATTCAATTTGCCCGAGGGTCTTTGCCCGGCGCAAAAATAGATCCTGCGGGACTGGAAAAATGGGTAAGAATCTATTTAACTCAGATTGATCCCCAGCTTTTCTGCTTGCCAAGATGTCAATACTCTTGGCCTTCATCATTTCTATAATTATTTCTATTTCTATATATATACCGATTCACTAACAATTCTTTATGAAAGCTTTGAAAGAAGTCGATAATTTCGTGTATGTGTGCAAACAAATCTTCAATATTCCTCTCGTCCCGATTCTAAAAGATTCACTGGATACGAGATCGTGGTTTTCTACCAGAAACCAGAAACGTTAATTCCTGTCATCAACCATCACAAACACAATCAATTTCTATATCTACCTCACTCTTCACCTCAATGCCGATCAATCAACGCGCATTTTCACACTACAAGATCTTAATATCTACTAATCGTATTACAGTCTACTTTTCCCGGATGAAGGATGGAGTAACCTGGCCACAGATGATCAGCTTACGAGCGTCATTAATCAGTTGAATGTATGTTATGTTATGATGACAATCAGAGAAACCACTGATCTAATGAATGTCAATAGCCAAACATTTCTTATGCAGAATCCATTACCGATAATCTCCAAACGTTATCAACACACAATGCAGATGCAAGCGGTGTAATAGGTGGCTTTCTTTACGTACCAGATATCTATGAGCAACATACATGCTACAACATTTCAAAACAATATGTTCCTTCAAACGCTACTCGACAAGCCAATCTCCCGGCAACGGATTTCACATTGATTGCGCTGGCACCTTGGATCAGTATTGAATGTACCAAAGGTTATTTGGCTGCGGCGAGACAAGACCCAATACGAGCTTTCATCTTCTATTCACCAGATAATAACACAAGTCGACCACCACCAATTAGCTCGGATCAGTGGGCACTTGAAGATGGCGGATCCTGGAAGACTACAAACAAATATCCGGTATATGCTGTCCCTGGAAGTGTTGGAGAGAAGATGATGCGCGAAATAAGTCTGTATTCTGGGAATCTTACGGACGTACCAAATGGTCATGAACTATCCACATTTCCCGGCGTTGACCCTCGAGACTACGTACGAGTATATACTCAGCTGAACGTGACTCACGGCACAAATCTTCCCAATCTATCGGAATTCGTGCTAATTATTGCCGCCGTGCTCGCCTTTATGCTGGCAGTGACTTCTGGCTCTATGCATTATCTCCAGAGATGTCGAAGACTCGCTTTGAGAAGACGAGTGGAAAATGGGGAGGTGAACCTGGAGGTATTGGGTATCAAGCGTCTCACCGTGCCACAAGAGATCATCGATAAGATGCCTATATTCACATACCATTTTGCTGGACAGGATCCTGTGACGCAAATAGATTCAAGCACAGCCGAGGGTATCCATTCCGATGAAAGAGACCCTGCTGAGGAAAATGAGATTTCATTTTGTGGTGACTCTGCATCCAAGGCAGTATCACCAACATGTATACCAAACTTGGGAAGTTCTTCATTTCCGATCTCAGCTCTGGAGAAAAGAACTGTACCATTCTCTCAACCTACTTGTGCTGTTTGTTTAGATGATTTCGAGATTGGAACTACATTGATTCGCGAGTTGCCATGTGGTCATATATTTCATCCGGAATGTATCGACACTTTTCTTGGCAATAATAGTTCATTGTGTCCTCTGTGTAAAAAGAGTGTCTTACCTGTTGGGCAATGCCCAATAGAGATCACCAACGCAATGGTCAATAGGGAAAGGAATACGCGAAGATTGAGATCTCGCATCACTATACCAGAGGATAACCATGATGTTGAGGCTGATCATTCAAGGAGTTTCCCTCGAAATTTAAGCGCTAGCTTCAAAAGGCGAATATTTATTTCACACTTCGACGGTTCAAACCAATAATGTACAGATGACAGTTGGATCACCAATTGGAACGGGACCGCCATCAATAACAAGTGCAATACAACCCCAAACACAGACCAATAGCGTATCGGGTGTTGAGGTGACACTAGACGGCCTGTCTCGGCAAGAGAGAGCCCAACAACGAATTCAAGAACTTACAGCACAGCAGCCGGCGATCGAAGACGCCGATTTGGTTCAAACGAGGCATCAAACACTCTGTAGGCGCTTCTCAATTTTATTTTCTTCCCAAACTAACGAGCCATGATAGTCCGCCGCGCATTATCGAAAGCTTTCCCCGGCTAGTCTTCGAGGTCCAATTGTAAATATTTAATGATTTGATGAGCATTTCAGCGTGGCAATATTGTTCATGTCAATTTCTGGAGTTTGATACCATCTATACATTGTGCGTTGGAAGGACAAATGGATTGAGGGCTTGTTAGGAATTGGCGTTTTGGGAGAAAATATCAGTCGTGGACTGATTAACTGGTACTTGTCTGGTACACTGGCGTATTGTATGGAAAGCTGCGGGATACAGTCTCTGGAGATGGAGTCTTCAAAAGAAGTCCCTTTTCTTCTTCTTTCCTCCTTGAGTTGTATGATGGATTGTTCGACAAAGCATTGTAAAGGACACCAGGGTAGGATGATAAGATTACAAGATTAGTTTGCTATGCATGTATGTAACCTTACTTTTAGTGTAATAACAAAAGGTTGTGTAGTGTTCCGCACAGAACCAACAACATGATTCTGTAGTACCTGCTTGTCGTCGAATGAATGAATGAATGAATGAATGAATTCACCATGCCCCTATCATCTTCTCATCCTCTAATCCTCCCACCCTCTGCCCTCTTGCCTCTTGATTCTTTGAGATCTCGACTTTGTCAAGATTTGATTGACAAATTCATCCCTGTCATAATCTTTCCTTATCAGCTAGAGAAAACCGTGGGGTATTTATTCCTTATCTCTAGTCGTAAATTCATACCAAACTTTAACATTTGAGAAGACTCCAAAGCAAACTTACTTTCCAGCAAAACATTATTTGATGCAATTGCCCATAGTTATTCAATTGTCCATATTCAATTGAAGAGGAGATACATAGCTATCTCGAAGATGCATCTCATACCTAAAGAAGCAAGTCTAGAACCTTATCGCATCAGTATCAAAGTAAAGAAATTAATTTTTTGGATCGACAAAATAGATAGATAAGCTTGCTATCTCTCAGCTTGGTCTGCTCGCACAACGAAGACTTGCGCGAGGAGTAAAGCTCAATCATTCCGAAGCAGTTGTGAGTTCTTTCAAGCCTACGAAAACTTATCGAACAATTGTAACTAATTAGTATAAGGCACTTATAGCGAACAATATTCAAGAGGTCCGACAAGCTTTCCTCCCCTAATAGCAAGAATAAGAGTTGGAACTGACGACTTCAAAGCTCATTCGCGATGGAAACCATACGGTCGCAGATCTCATGTCAATTGGCGCAACAATGTTGGGACGTCGTCATGTTCAACCTGCGGTTTGCTCGACTCTTACGGAACTTATGGTCGAAGGCACTTTCCCAACAGGAACATACTTGGTGACGGTACATCATCCAATTAGTACAGATGATGGAGATTTGGCGAAAGCTCTTTATGGAAGTTTTCTTCCAATTCCGGATATGGATCTTTTTCCATTACCATCAGATGCGGAATACGAGTCGACCAAACGGCCGGGCGCTGTGGTTACTGTAAAAGGTAAGGTCAAGTTGAATGAAGGAAGAAAGAGAGTAAAGTTGAGAGTGACGAGTAAGGGAGATAGACCGATTCAAGTGAGTCTAAGATTGTACAGTCATGATGACTTGCTCATGTTTGCAGGTTGGATCTCATTATCATTTCATCGAGACAAATCCTCAACTCGAATTTGATCGCATCAAAGCATATGGTTACAGACTCGATATTCCGGCCGGCACATCTGTTAGATTTGAACCTGGAGATACTAAAACCGTAGGACTAGTAGAAATCGGTGGGAACAGAGTCATCCGAGGTGGAAACCATATCGCTACTGGAAAAGTAGACATTTCACGAGTGGAAGAGATTCTGGTCGATCTTCAAGAGGCAGGGTTCGCACATACTCCCGATCCAAGTGGAGATGCTGCATATATCAAAACATTCGAAATGGATAGAACAGCATACGCAACTATGTTTGGACCAACGGTCGGTGACACCATTCGTTTAGGTAATACGGACCTTTGGATCAAGGTTGAAAAGGACTTAACTTCTTATGGAGATGAATGTAAGTTTGGTGGCGGTAAAAGTTTACGAGAAGGTATGGGCCAGGCTACTGGTGTATCTGACGATATATCACTGGATCTTGTTATTATCAATGCCTTGGTTGTCGATTGGACTGGTATCTATAAAGCAGATATTGGTGTCAAGAACGGTACAATAGTGGGTATTGGTAAAGCTGGCAATCCAGATGTGATGGATGGCGTCACACCAAATATGATCGTTGGATCGTGTACAGATGTTGTTGCTGGTGAAGGCAAGATTATTACTGCCGGTGGCTTTGATACTCATATTCACTTTATCTGCCCTCAACAAGTCCATGAAGCTATCTCATCTGGTATTACTACGATGCTAGGAGGCGGGACTGGCCCAAGGTATGTGAAATAAAGATTCTTACTATATGCTATCTAATATGTAAATAGCGCTGGAACTAGTGCTACAACCTGCACCCCTGGAAAGAATTATATGCAACAAATGCTTCAAGCTTGTGATAGTTTACCAATAAATGTTGGAATAACAGGCAAAGGGAATGACAGTGATCCCACTGCACTCCGCGAGCAAGTCATTGCTGGAGCTTGTGGCCTCAAATTACATGAAGATTGGGGTACTACACCTTCGGCTATTGATTCTTGTCTTACAGTTTGCGATGAACTTGATATTCAATGTTTGATTCATACCGATACCCTAAACGAGTCAGGCTTTGTTGAATCTACGATTGCTGCATTCAAAAATCGTGCTATTCACACTTATCATACAGAAGGGGCTGGTGGTGGCCATGCACCTGATATTATCAGTGTTGTTGAGCATGCGAATGTACTTCCTTCCTCTACTAATCCTACGAGACCTTATACTAGAAATACACTCGATGAGCATTTAGATATGCTTATGGTTTGTCATCACCTTTCCAAAAACATTCCCGAAGATGTCGCTTTTGCAGAATCGCGAATCCGTGCCGAAACGATTGCAGCCGAAGATATTCTTCATGATTTGGGAGCAATCAGTATGATGTCTTCTGATTCTCAAGCAATGGGTCGTTGTGGAGAAGTTATCATGAGAACATGGAATACAGCCCACAAAAATAAAGTCCAACGCGGTGCGCTCGGAGAAGATCTGGGCACTGGAGCAGACAATTTCAGAGTTAAGCGATATATCAGCAAGTATACGATTAATCCGGCGATCGCTCAAGGTATGGGACATGTTATTGGTAGTGTGGAGGTGGGGAAGGTCGCAGATCTGGTCGTTTGGGATCCAGCTTGGTTTGGAACTAAACCCACTTCAATTATCAAGAGTGGTTTGATCGCTTACGCTCAAATGGTAGATCATCCCCTACCCCTTTTCTCTCAAATGTTTCGCTAATCAAATTACAGGGCGATCCTAACGGTTCCATCCCAACAATCCAACCCATCATCTCTCGCCCTATGTTTGCACCACTCGTCCCCTCTACATCCATTCTCTTTGTCTCCGAATCTTCAATTTCTTCGGGTACTATCGCAACATATGGTTTGAAAAAACGCGTCGAGGCGGTGAAGAATTGTAGGACGATTGGAAAGAGGGATATGAAGTTTAATGATCAAATGCCGAAGATGACAGTCGATCCAGAAAACTATAGAGTTGAGGCGGATGGTGTACATATTGTTTGTGAGGCAGCGGAGTGGTTGCCGCTGGGTCAGAATGCTTATGTTTATTAGGGGTAGTTTTTTATGGTAATGAAGGAACAGAACTAGGGGTCGTGTACGTGCAGTGAATGCTTACGACAAAAGGAGTTGCTTGAAATATAGTATTTAGCTTAGATAATAGTCACAATTATTGTTTCCACTAATACCATTGCGATTGCAATCGTGTTTACATGAATACCAGGTCTATTCTGCAATCCACTTTGGGTAGAGGGATTCCCTCAGTGGATTTGGAAGTTCAGCACTTAATAAGGTCATGATTATGGGAACGAGGAGTAATCATTCCCGCCGCATTTTAGGGAGTTTATCAGTTATCTCCTGGGTTTCTGTTTTCCAGTGGTCCACTGATCTCTGTTCTTTGGAGAATTCATCATGTTCTGATTAGTTACTGAAATATTGGAAAGTTATGTTGAGGTGTTTAGTAAAGACTTTTTTTTCTTGTTATTCCATCTCGCTTAACCTAACATATGGATTTGACCACACAGGACAGGACAGGACTGCAAATGATCGTTTGTCTGCCTTGCCAGGTATTGCCAGTGGTGGTGTAATATTGGACTTGACTGTTGGCGTGCGGAAAATGTAGTTGGGCAATTGATATCTATTATTTTTTTAATTTTTTTTGGCGCCTTTGCTCGGATCAGATCACCAGGTGTAGGTAGGTAAGTCGTACGATAGCGCTGCGGGTGATTTCATCACTATGGGAAGTGTGTCTGGAATGCAGATATGTGGTTGTAGGTTGTGTATATATAGATTTGTTATATTATGCTGTAAATGGTATGGCGGCTTTGTTTGTTGTTCCTGTGTGATCTTGCGGGCAGGAGTTTTTGGGGGGGGGGGGGGGGTCGAGGGGTTTTGTTTGTGTCTGGAGTGTGTAAGATTATAATGTGTTGGGATGTGGGATGTGGGTGGGAGAATAAATTACTTGTATTTGGTGTGATGGTTGTGGGATTCGAATGCTGTATTGGGTGTGGAAATATAGGGAGGTGTTGTGGGCGGGGGGGAGGTAATATATTGCTGTTGGAGATTTAGGTGTGGGATGATATTGCGCTGTTTATTTTATAGAGTTTGCGCAGCTAAATGTCGATAGAGTTCTATAAATTTGTAACAAGTCCATGATTTGGCTGTGACAAAAGAATTCTCATAACCCGAATCTAGCAGAATTTTAGGCGAGATATATTTTTATATTGTGTAGATTTACTCATGCAGAAGAAGGGGTGACAAATCTGATTCTTGTTGTAAAATGTTAGGGAAGCCAGAAGTAGCTCGAAACATATATACACTTTGTAGCTAAAGTAACGAAAATACGTAATGGTGTTTATGAAGAGTCTAGACTCTAGTAAAGACGGCTCATTATGAAGTTAAGGTATATATATATATATAGACATTAAAGAGATAGTTCATTTTTTGGTGAGAATTCAACGGTGAAATGCATGCGCTAGTTCCAACGAAACCAAGCTCGAACGCTCCAAGATAAACAAGGTATCTAGTTACTCAAAAAGTAATTTGCAGCAATCGGTTCCCGAATCTTCGCCTTCTTCTGCCACTCATCCAAATCAAACCGCATCAGATACCAATTACTGAGCGGTTTTTCCCCCCGAAGGCGCGTATTTCGCGTCGTCGAAATCCTCCGGCTGCTCAAACAAATAAAAGGAATAGCGATGAGGAGCACTTCCCGGAGGAGGCGCCGGGCCGATATAATTAGCGACAAACGGGGCATCGGTAGTTACAAGGCCGTGTGCGTCGGCTTTGTAGCCAGGTTGGATAGAATGGAGGATAGGGCCGAGAAGTTGGAGAGAGGGAAAGGGAGCATCGAGATCGAGCATCACTACCATGTACGTGGCTGAGGGATGGGGAACGGTCACTGAGAGCGGGGATGCGCTGGGCTTCTGGGGTTATGGGGTAGAACTTAGAAGGGATTGCGTGGGGGGAGGGAGGAGTGAGATGTACCGGTTCGGGGAATGTATTGTTTGGGGGTTATGGCTTGGTTGTTGTATGTGACGCCTAGAAGTTTGGAGACATCTTTTTCAATGGTGCTAAGAGCAAGCTTCACGCATGCGATGGTAGTAGGCATTTCTTTAGTGATAGATGTGAATAAAAAAACAGTAATAAGATATGCAGTTGAACCTCGATTCGCCGTAGCAAGAAACTTTCGAAGTAGAGGTGGGAGGTTAAAATGAAGTGTACCAGACAACAGGACAGAAGCAAATATATACGAGTTAAAAAGCCAAAGATAAGTGATTTTCTCACTTATAAACAGCAATAAAGCGCCAGATTAGATCTTCCAGAAGTGTAAAGATATACACGTGCAACAATGAGGTTTAAATCCAAAGAGTGACCCCCTTCCCCCTTGCTGACCCGGACACGATTGTATTCCGAGTTAGTCCCAGTTAGGAAATCCAGTCAATTATTTCCATGAAGAGTCAAATGCTGGCTGTTATTTCCAAGCTTCAATAGTCTAATGTGGTAAACCTTACTCTATTTAGCAATTGCTGGTGGATCGTTCACGGCATGTATGTGATCATACATACGGATATAAGCGGCATGTGAATACCAAACACCGGCTTCTGCGCCTAATTTAATCGGTTCGCTAAATTATTTGGATCTGAGCAATATCTATAGTAGATTTGTGTATGTCAACCCAGAGATATCCCTTCATCAAGTAAGCTGTTTCCTTTCACTATGGTCGTTGGTGAGGGCGTTTTAGTTTTCAGATTGCAAGCAAAATCTCAACGACCGCGATACAGAAATAGACATCGACTACTACCCAACTCTTTATATGCCATGATCAGCCAGACAGCTCGGTTCTTAATCATACACATTCTTCAACGATAGCCCAGTCTCTCGCGAAAGTACAATGGCCTTGTTGTTTATTGACGCCCATGATGTTGTTCTGAAAACATTGCATATAAAGTGGATCTACAAATCTTTGTCAAGAAACCCGCGATAGAGTTGTTGCAACAGAAGATTCGGGTTAGAAGGGTTTAATTCTAGCTATGCAGTCAGCAGTTGATTGACTGGGGTCGGACTTTTTGCAACTCCTTCTCCGAGGTTGATGTGGATTTAGATTCGTCATGAGTCGTGAACTGTTAGATAGAACTGGTAATACTCCAATCAGCTGTAAATTAGGTCGTACCTGGCATTGGCGTCATGCGGAGAGGACTAGCTTTTGATAAGATTACTGGAAAGGCTTGGTCATGTTGGCTAGAAGGCTCCGCAAGAAAGCTTGTACGAACAGCAATGATTTGAAACGTTTTTTGTGGCTAATTTATGAAGCAAGGGCAGCTTAATAGTCTACTCCGTACCTCCTGAATTCGCATGATAGCTGTACAGAGATGCATCGTACTTACGATGTCACTTTGGGCCAAGTTGGATCAAAGGCCGCTGCGATTTTGATAACTTTGAGATCAATCATCGTGTAATAATTTTGGTTCTGGCTCAAAGTGCGCTCCTCACTCTGTCGTTCGATTCTTATCTAATAATCGCTTGTGAAATACAAACACAAGCGATTCTAATCTCTTTTTCATGATGAAGTGCCTCTTTGAACACGCTACACCTTCAAGGGAAAGCTTTCAACTCGCGAATGCTTGCATTTAATCATGGGTCGTTGAAATCAGATGTTTTGCGGGCACATAAAAACTAAGCTGTGCATAACTTCCCTAGAAATATCTGAATATCATCTTACCATTCACTTTCTCTAGTGGGAATGCCGGACCGCTGTCCCGGTGCGACTGATGTCGATGAACTTGGGATCGCGGCAGCCCTGTAGTCTAAAGAAAGTAATATGGTCGTTTCATTATCAATAATCATAGACTAGCTGATCACACCAATTTCGGGGAAATTTTTCAATGGCCCCTAAGGTTTTGACCGCCGCTTCTTCAAGAGATCCAGGCGTGGAGCCCTCTCTCTGGATTCTGAAAGAAAAGTTTTACTGGAAGTCCTTTATGGAGGCCTGGAAATCCTCAGGTCATTTTGGTCCTACTAGAGAGAACCACTCCAATTGCATCTATTGGATTTGTGTTTTCGCGAGCTTCAGTGTCTGTTTTGCAGCCTTCGCTCAAGAGTGATAATATGGATGGGTGAGTGCCACTTCTATAGCAAAACCTCAGGAGCTCCGGTTCCCACGTTATTTTAGCCGCAACCACAACTTCTGGAGCTTTCACGCAGTCTAGTAGAGCATCGAAGATCCTGGAAGTCTTTGACGAAGTCACAGATATCCTATTAAATGAAATCATCCTTGACTCGACGCTCGAACGGATTGGTGCCGATTCTCTCTTAGTGACTGAGGGTTTGAACGAGATTAAATCTTCTTTTGGAGTTGGGATTGACCTCAACATGCTCCCGTTCCTCCCTGATTTTCCTATGCGTGGCAATATCAATTCTACTTCAGAAGTTACTTCAATTGCACCTAGTGAAGTTGCTGCTCCGACCAAAGAAAAAGTGGACAATATTATCAGAGTAAACGTATTCCCGGCTGTTCCAGAAAACGGCTCGAGATTGTCGTTCCAGCATGTTCAAAAGCTCTCCGCGGACAACAAGGATACTTACGAAAGAGCTGCTCTTCAAACCAAAGCCGCAATATTTTAGAAGGGATACTACCCTCGTGAAGCTGCTTTAGTTCTAGCCTACTTCGTTGAGGGAATCGCGAAGCCAAGCTGTGGTATCACTGCTTTCAAAATCGGAGACGTCGCTCCTGTGGTTCCACACATGCCTAAGCACAAACGACTTGAGTGCTAACTCTATCAAGTGCTAGAAAATGGTGGACTCATCATGTTTAATGGTCAAGGCCTATTTTTCGAGGTCGAAACCTGTAGATCCTATACCCGCTCGACCATTCACAAAGAGATTATTCTCGACTTCCAATTCCATGCTATTGTATATAAAGTACTTGGGGCTGTCGGAAATGATCTGGCTGACTGGTTGACTGAAGAGAAGAATGGTTTCTAATGGCAATAAAGAGAATAAAAAAGCTCTTGATCATCTCTACAGAAATTCGCCTCTTGTCCGCTCCGGTAACATTCCACTAGAGGAGTACTTTGAGATAGCTATGATGAATCCAGACAGACGGGGAAAATTCGGTGTATTGGAAGTCGGAGCTGGTACAGGTGGTACGACTAAGCATATTGTTCTCCATCTACAAAAGCAGGACATTCCATTCGAGTATATGAATCTGCATCGCTTTTTGCAGCTGCAGAACGCGCATTCAAGGATTTTTCGAGATGGTATTCACCACACTGAAGATTGAGAGAAACCAGATGAATTTTGGGTTCATTCATTCCACGTCATTATCTCAATAAACTGCATTCACACGACAAGGCACTGACCATATCGTTAATAACGATCCACAAGCTGTTCCGAGATGATACAGTTGTAAAATTGGTCGAGATAGATTCTGGCTGGACATTGCTGTTGGATTGTTCGAGGGATGGTGGCTATTCGAAGATGAACGTGAGCATGCTGTAACACATGAGCCGCTATGGAAAGAACATATACTCCGTACAGGCATTGCGGCAGAGGATTGAACAGATGGAGGAGAACCCGAGACACGTACTATCCGTGTTATTGCAGTTTTCCCTGGGACTTCAAATGATTGATAAAATATGGTTGCATATTATTAATAGTATAATTATCGCGAAACCAAGACTCGGAAAAACTATTAACCCAAAGAATCACTTGAAGAGAAAATTCACTCAAATCAGACTTCACTCTCCCATGCAAGTCTTTGGTACTGCAACTCGCACGGAAATAAACCCGTGGGAGTATTCTTATTCCCAGTCAATGTGTTTTTCCAATTTTTGGGTCCCAATTAGGAAGGATGGAGGTTAGAAATCATTACATTTTTTTCAGACATGCAACAAAACGTCTTTGTTTGCGCTTTTCACCGCCCTTGTGGCAGAATACTGTGGTTCTTTGAACGAGGGCTAGAATCTCATGAGATAATTGGGAGCGTCTGAAATAGTAGTGAAACGCCAAAGCTCTCCACTTGATATCCATTCAATCTAAGCCACTTGGAGTAGCAAGTTAACTACTTAAACTCTCATCTATATAAGCATTTGAAGCTTTTTTTTGCGAAATTGTTATATTATATAAACAATATTACTAAGACACATTAATAAATGTTACGGTGGCTTATATAATTCAATTCCATTAAGTATATATTAAATCTATAGTTAGGAGAATATTATAATAATATATCTTTTCAACTAAATCTATTAAATATATCTAAAATTGATTATTAAAACTCTGGGTATTATTTTTAAGCTTTGATCAAATTTAATTAAAGCTTCTAATAAACTAAGATATCAATAATTATCTTAAATTATAATTGATTAATTATATTATTAAAATCAAACCCTTAAAAGCCCTATAACTTTAATAATTCTGTCACGGGTTCATACTGGCCTTACACTAGTGTGAGGCTTAGTCATCACTAGCTATATAGTTGATACGGTTTTAGAATTTTTCTTTTCCTTCCTTATAGAATATCATATATTATATCTAGATATATACTATTGTATATTCTTATACTATAATAGTATATTCTATTTTATCAAAATTTTATTACTATTTCCTTTTAATAATCTAATTTGAAAACAATCTTTGTTTTTGTTTTTATCTTTGTTTTCATCTTTGTTCTTATTTTCAAAATAGTAAATACTTTAAGTTTATTTGTTATAAATCAAATATCAATATATAACCAAATCTGTAAATCTATTTATATTATTTATAGCGAATAATAATATCTTGTAGATGAATTATCAAAACTTATTGATGTCGATCTTTATATATTTGTTAATATTGTATTAGAATATTATAGTTACTTTATTTATTTATTTAATATTATAAATAATATTTTAGATGTTCTTTATAAAATAAAAAACAATACTTTAGATGAACAAAGGAATTGTATCCTTTTCGATAGCCTAAATAATCCAATCCGATTTCAAAAAGAAGTAAATACAATTTTAAAAATATAGTTCAATTAACAAAACCAATTTATATAAAATAATATTTAACTTTTTCAATAAACCTTTTATAATCTAGAATCTTTCAAAGAAGAAAAAACTATAATAATAATTCAATAGAATAAATATTTAATATAAAAACAGAGTCTTTAATTTTGTTGGAGGATTGATTTTATTATATTTGATATAAAAGAAAAAAAGATATTCTATATAGCCTCTTTTATCAAAGAATATATATATTAAAAATGCTTATAAGATATCAACGAAATCCTAATAGATATACCAATCTATAAGACTATTAAAGCATTTTTCAAAAAATTCGATATTCTTTATATAATAATCAATTCAGAACAGAAAGTGGCTATATAGTTCGATAAATTAAAGATGAAAAAACATATACCTTTCTTTACCTTCTATACTAATCTAGAACATTTAGGAAAACAATACTACAAATCTAATAGATTTATTTATTTATTTATAGTGATTAATATCTAATATCTAACCTCCCTAAAGGTATTCTAGATGTACTGATAAGTGGACCTATAAAGCGCTAATACTTCAACCACTTATAGTAATATAATAGTAGTTAATCGGGAGTTTATTACTCCCAGTATTCCCCTATTCGGTTTTGTATATAATGGTCCAACAGCTAACTCGTTTTCAGTTATTATCTAAACCCATAGATCTAGCTATTATATATTATCTGAATATCAGTAGATATAAGAAATGATTATAGCTGATTAGGAAAGTGTTTATAGTATATACTAGGAGATAAGTTTTAACCCATTATAATAGGAGTAATAAGCCCCATATATATGAAAAATTTTCATTGCCTATTCTAATCAAGTGAAAGAAAAATGGATCGACCTGTATAAGAATAGATATCCAAAAAAAGTATAAATATATTAAACAAATAGTAAAAAACAATATCGAAGCATTGGCAAATTGTATATAGATCTATCTTTTTCAAAAACCTTATTATCTATTCAATCTTTTATTTAATTGGGTTAATTCAACTTTTTTAATTCTTATTAGCTATAATCTATAAATATTCGATATACTTGTAGTACTTTGTATAATATAAATATCTTCCTTGAATCGGAAACTCCCAAAGGGTATCTAATAGATAGGCTATTTACAATTTGTATATTCAGTTTGATGGGTATTCTTCAAGATAGATTTATTATATATTTTACTACTAGTTGTTATTGTTGTTTATATTATTTGAGGTTTTGTTAGCCTTAATCCTTTCTTTATTTTGAAGCAGATCTTTATTGTATAAATTCTATTGGTTTTGGGAGAAATGGCGATATAGAATTAGAGGTTTACAAAATCTCCTTTTATACTTTCCGCTATCTCCTAGGTTTGTAGCTGGCATTATGTATAGGTAGGACTTCGTTTTCGCCGACCTATAAATCTAATAGAGAAATGATTCTAGTATTGAAACAAAAAGTCTTTAATAAACTAAAGCTCTTAGTCCAGGCAGACTCAAATCCATATACACTTAATAATATCAAAGGATGAATAAGAAAATTTGATATTTGGAATCAAAACTATAAAGAAAACGATTATTATATTACCTCTATTAATACAATAATAAGAACCCTATATAACCAACCTTGCTCCAATTTAATAATATCAATAGCTATTCCTTTATTTATTTATTTATTTATTTATATTAATTAACATCTGTAATGGATCTCCCAAGGGGTATTCAGATGTAACTAGAATCTAGAGTTATAATATAGAAAGGGCGTTATCACACATACTAGTAAAACCTTTCAAGGAAAACCTAGATCCTTTTATATCTCTTAAACAAGTTAGTTTATTATTAAGGCTAGGGGTTGGTTATCTTTCTATAAATGCGTATTATCTTTTGATAGGGAGATATATATCTAAAGGAGTAATAAGTTTATTAGGAGTAGGGAAACAATTACTCTTTCTATTACAAATAGAAAGAGGTATAACAGGAAGTATATAAACACAATTATAAGGGGCAGTGAAGCGGCCCAATAGATATTGCTTGGAGAATACCAGGAAGTGGGTTTTGACCCACTATAATAAGAGTAGCAAGCCTTATATATGAAAATTTTTATTACCTATTCTAATCGAATAAAAGAAAAGTGGATCGATCTATATAAGAACAGATGTTTAGAAAAAGTATAAATATATTAAAAAATAATGAAAAATAGTATTAAAGCAATAGTAAGTTGTAAATAGATCTATCTCTTTCGAATCCCTGTTATCAATCCAATCTCTTATTCAACTAGACTGATTCAACTCTTTTAATTCTTATTGATTATAATCTACAATTACTTAAGTTGTAATACCCTATATAATATAAATATCTTCCTTGAATTAAAATCTTCTAAAGGATATCTAATAAATAAACTACTTACAATTCCTATATATTCAGTTTAATAGGTATCCTCTAAGATAGATTTATATATACTTCATTATTGGTTATTATTATCGTTCGTATTGTTTGAAGCTTTATTAGCTTTAATTCTTTATTTATTTCAAAGCAAATCTTTATTATATAAATCCTATTAGCTTTGGAAAAAGTAATAATATAGAATTAGAGATTTACAAAACCTTTTCCTATACTCTTCGCTGTTTTCCAGGTTTGTAGCCGGCACTATATATAGGTAGGACTTCGTCTTCGCCGACCAGCTATCCCTTTATAATCTATTGATAACCTAATAAATCTAAATACTATTAAAACACAACAAGAACGAAATCGTAAGGAAAAACACTACTTTGGATTTTACTATTATTATAAGAAAGTAGATTATTCTATATAGGAATATGAAGCAAAGAAAACTGCTAATATATAGAGAACTACTCGAAGTACTATATAGGGTTTATAAAGAGGAGTATATCATAATAAAGAATATATTGAAAAATAACAACTATCTAATCAAAGCAATTATAATAATAATTATCCAAATTGAGGTAATTATTATTCAAGACAAAACTTTCAAGAAAATCCTTATCAATATTACCAACTTAATATATTTCAGGATTATATCGAAAACGAATCGGTGTTACCCTTTAAAAGTATCTCAAATATTCCTTGAAGTATTATAATATCCCCTCCCTCAATTAAAGCTTACGAATTCCAAGGAAATATTTTATCTTTATAATAAATCATTTATAGAAATCAAATAGGGATAAGGAATAGATTAAACGAATAGTAGATAGTAATGAACTGTTATAATTCAATTCTATAAATAGCAAATCTCTATTTATTCAAATTATTATATTTCTAATATATAGTTCCCTTTTTAATATAATTAGTTTAATTGATAATAGATACTCCAATAAGGTTTTCATCAATTGTTCTTTTGTTGTTTAATATAATATTTATATAAAACCTTTATTATATTATCAATAACTCTGGTTAACTGATAGCAATATTGTGACACTTTGCCTTAGAAGAACTGCGATACAGGATACAAAATGCCTTTAGAATCTACAACTAAAGGAGCAAAAACGAAACACTCCTTCGAAAACTATATAAACTAATTATATATATATAATTATATACATGCGTAAAAGTGCACATAATTGATTACATTACAATCCTATTCGATTTATAATACTATCCCCCTTTTTTAAAAAGCTCACCCTCAAATACTATTATTTCCCATTTCGATTTATTATATATCGATTACAATCATTGATTAGATTATTGTATAATAAATAATATAATAAATAAGCATATATATTGATTTTTCTTTTTCTATAATAGCACTATATATATTAGTCAAAGGAAAACGTCCTATTGCTTAACAATAGCCTTATTGAATTGTATTATATAATCATTCTTCTTTTCATTCCTCTTTTGAAATTAATTTGCTTTTTTTCTTATCCTTAAATCACTTTGTTAATATACCTTCTATATTATTCCGAAAATGTAATAATAAGGGTAAATTATTGCTAGTATAGTTATACAATCTGATGATTATATATAAGAAAGTATACTTTCAATTTTTTCCGATGTATTTGTTTAATTGATATAAGGTTTTTAGTATACAGCGAATAGAGTTTTATAATCATCTTTTTTGAAAGGTAAATAGGTTATATATAAGGAGAATAAGCCTACTAAAAATAATAGTTCTAATTTTGTCACGGGAAGAATATGTCCTATATAAACCCAATTAGCTACACAGCTATTGGGACGTCCTTTTAGCGTGATAAATTTTAATAACCAAAGTTTAAATAAGTTTCACTCTTCTTTAACGATTTAAGCTTTTTCAATCTTTCTAACAAATATTGTTCAGATTGTTTTGGGTTTTCAAATAATAATATAGAAATCGAAGTTTTCGATTTTTATACTGTTTAATATATATATCCGTTTTATTAACTTCCTTGATAGAATTCTGAAAAAGAATATAATCTGTATATTGATATTATTGATAATTATATTACGAAATATAATGAAGTATTAGTTTCAGCTATAAAATACTTTAATAACTTATTAGATACAAAAGATGAAATCACACCAGTTGATATTTATTATAAACTCGAAAAAATCGACTAAGTAAATTCAAAAACAGAGGAATAATATAATAAATCACTAAACAAAAAATCACCTAAGAAATCATTGGTAAAAAAAAAAGATTATATTCAAGAGAACGACTGGGTTTATACTGGCTATATTCATAATTATATATCCAGGAAAGATAATAGCTTTTGCTATTGATACCTTAATCAAAGTATTAATCAATTGTGTTATTTATTTTGTTTGAATAGTAAGTATAAATATAAATGCTTCTTTAAAGAAATTTAAAAACCCTTTTTTTAATATCAAACAATTATTAAAAAGTTTGGGGTTTCGGTAGAGATAAGATTATATGTATATATATTTTGAATTATATTAATATATAGTTTTCTAGTTTAATTTGTATAAGAATTTAAAACAAAGAGTTTTGAAGAATGCTTTTCCAATTGTTTTGGTTTGGGAGAAAATGGAATATTGTTTAATAAAGGAATTGGAATGGGAAAATGAGTCAGTATAACAACATCAATTGATTATGATTTATATAGAAGCAAACATCTTAGTATTTTGTAAACAATTAGTGAAATCCGAGTAAAAGCTCAAGCTTTTTGCTGATTATATTATAAGTAATTATTATTGAATAATTCGTTTCGTTTTTGTTTTATATATTCTTGTTTTTATTTTTTCTTAAACTATTAATTGATATTTTGGTTTCAATTATCTAGTCTTTTTGATTATTCATTATTTAATAATAACCATTAGTATATATAGGGACTATTTTATTAGTCTTTTTTGAAAAGATAAAGATTTATTTGATAAAGAAAAAATATTCTTTATCAATTAATTTAAAAATATATTCTTTATTTTTTTTGTTTTTTTTTGTATGAGATTTATAATTTCTTTATTAAAGTAATAAATCAAAGAACTTTTTTTAATCTTTTTTGTTTATTATTTAATTATTATTTATAAAATTGTGATTATCTCTTTTACTTTTATAGAGTTTAATCTAATCTAATAGTTTAGTAAATAGATTTAGTATTATAAGATTTTATTTATAGAAATTGTAAAGGTAATATAGAGTAATTTTTAGATTAAATACTGGATATTATATGAGTTTATTATTTGTATTTAATTATAATACTTTATATAAAAATCATTTTTGTATTTTCTTGATTATAAAGACTTTATCTATTTCCTATTTAATATCATTAGTAATATTAATCGAAAATAGTGGTTCGATAATTTGTTTAGGAAATAGGTCATCTATAACTTTATAAAGCTTACTAAATGGAAATATAGAATAAACTTTTATAGTTAATAGTAAATCTAATTAAAAGGAATCTTCAATCTAGTTAATAATCTTGAATCTGCTCTAAATAAAATAATCTAATTTCTTAGAAAACCTTTATATTGAAAAGTCTTTTATATTAAATTAAATATAATCTCTTATATTAAAGTCTACTAATTATCGATATAAATTGATTAATCGAATTATTCTCTTTTATATTTGTAAGATATTTTCTTTTGTTTAATTGAGTATTTGCTTATTGTATTTAATATATTCTCTAGTATTTTTAATATTTATATTATTGATTGGCTTTATTGAATCGGATTTCCAATCCTAGGAATTGTGGGGTAGATAGTTATATAAGGTTTTATACAAAGTTTGATTATCTAAAGACTTATAAGGAAATGTGAATTGTATATAATCTATTATAGATAGGAATTCAGATTAATTATTTTGGTAGTAATTTATAAAAAGTTGTAGGTATTATTAAAGATATTGATTATAAATCTTAGTTTATCTATCCATTTGTGGATAGTAAGTAATGTTAAGCTTTATCTGTATTTCTAAGATTTGATTGAATTCTTATTAGAATTTTGATATAAATTGAAAACCACAATCTGAAATTATAGATTCGGGAAATCTATAATACCTATATACATAGTATAGGTATAATCAGGCCTGATCTTTTAAATCGATTGATTTATAATAAGGTATAGAAATAGCTTATTTGGTTAATTTATTGATGATAATTAGTACATTGTTATAGTTGTATTTGTTTTTATTAATTTCATTATAAACTATATATATGTAGGATATTCTTCAAAGAAAACCTACAAGAATAAGCAATTCATTTTTAATTCAATCTATATTCTAAATTTAATTTAATTCAACTTATATTCGATTCGTCCCTAAAAGCAAAATTCAGACTAAGTCTTCCACTCATATTATATATATATTATATATTATATATATATATAATACAGTTTTTAACCTCCAAGAATTAAAACTATAATAATCCATAATAATATACTATTATATTCTAATTAGTATAAAAAGAGGATATAGAAGACCGGAAATACAATTTCTAAGAATAAAACTGTGTTTGTACTTATAGTAATTCCGGATATATTGATTTATAATTTCGATTATACTTTTTCAATAATATTATTTAGTTAAAAGAAGGTATATCTTTTTAATATCTAGATATACGGTTGAGATAGAATTGTGAGTTTTTCGAATAAGGTAAGTTCACAAATTGTTGATATTCGATATAAAAAGGTGATTATTATAAAGTAAAAGTTTTTTATTGAGAGTAAGATATTTATATATTTTGATCACTTAGACTTGCAAAGTTTTTAAACTCGAACTAGTTTTATTTGTTTTGATAATGCGGATAATGATATTGAAGATTGGGGAAAGATTATATATATTGAGTTAGGTGATTGGGTGTGGATTTTGATAAAGTGATTTATATATAATTTAAGTATTTATCTAATTATTTTTTATAAGCTATTGTAAATAGTTCTTCTTTTTTATATTATTCTATTAATCTAATTCTTTAATATAGTAAATAAGTGTATTTATAAATAGATTATTTTTTCCGGAATAGTATATAATTAGAAAGTTGAAGTTTATAAGTAATTCGGCCTAATATATTTAATGAGTATTTAGTTGTTTTATAGATATGAAATACTTGAGTACTTTATAATTAATATATATTCTAATCTAATGGAGGGAATTAGTAAATTCGGTTTTCTAATAGCCTAAAGATTATATAATTACTAGTATTTCTTTATTGTAAATCTTATAGTTTAGTTTGGTAGTAATTATAGTTTTAGAGAAATAAGTAATTGGTAATTATTCGTTATTATACTTTTGGGATAGTATGCTGGTAATTATTCTATTGGATGTATTAGTTTCAAGTATATATAATAATTTATAGTTGTAATATTGAAGAAAGGGAATAAAAATGAATTTATTTTTCAATATATTGAAAATGATTTAATAGATTTTACTGAAATAGAATTTAATATTTGTTTTGGTGAGTTTGTTTAAGGGTTTTATTATAATATTGTAATCTTTAATAAATCGATAATAGAAATTATAAAAACTTAAAAACAATTGAATACTTTTTATAATAATTATGTATATTCAATTAGCAATTACTTCAATCTTTTCTAAATCGATTTGTATATCTTGAATAGAAATAATAAATTCTAAATACTTAGTTTGTATAATATTGAATTCGTATTTCTTAAGGTTTGCTTATAAACCAATTGCTTCAAATCATTTGAAAATAAGTTTTATATAATTCTTATATTCGTTTTCGTTTTCAGAGTATATTAGTATATTATTAAGATATATAATACAAAAGTTATTTAAATAATCAAAAAGGATATTATTTATATATCTCTAGTATATTGTAGATCTATTTGTTAGTTCGAAAGGGAGCATTTTGTATTTATAAGTATTGTATTGAATATAAAAGGTAGTATATTCTTTAGATATAGGATCTATTCGAATATAATAGAATATTTATTGAATATCTAGTTTGGTGTATATTTTTGTATTAATAAGTTGTATAAGTATTTTGTTAATTAAAAGTAAGGGATATCTATTTTTATATATTAAGGAATTAAAAAATCGAAAGTTGATATAAAACTATAAGCTTTTATTCAGCTTTTTAATAAAAAAAATCAGGGCTATAAATAGGATTTGATTAGATTCTATAAATCCCTTTATTAGATTTTCAATAATATATTTCTTAACAATTTCAAATTATTCTAAGGATATCTTATAAAAGGGGTTATATTTGAAAGCCTTTTTACCTTTTTCTTTTAATATGATTTTATAATTATAAGATCAAAAGGGAGATAAGATATTGGATTTATATTTAGAGAACACTTAGTAGTATACCCTATATATTTCAGGGATTAATAATTTCAATTTGATATTAGCTATAATACAATTAAGATATATAAAGATTTCCAATTTAGAGTTTTTCAAATTAGTAATTGTAATAAAGAATAAACAAATTCTTTTTCTTTCTTTTTATTGAATAGAAATAGTTTTATTCAATTCTATATAGATTACTATAAAAAGCTTATAATTCTTACTCTTCCAATATATAAATTGGAATTGTAAAGGTTTGAATATATAAATATTGAAATTTTTGGAGATATAAATAAAAAGAGATTTATATATTAATTAAATAAGTGTTTTCAATATACTAGATTTTATTTCTAATTTAATTGAGACCTTAACTTCAATAGGTTTTTGAAAAGGTATTAATATATCCGGGGGAACAATTGATAATTATATTATAATCGCCCAGTTTTTATCCAATCAATAATATATCTTATTTATTCAGGCATCTCATTTATTAGTATCTTATTACCTTAAGCAATCGATTATAGGTTTCTAAAGGTTTTTTCTAATTAAAAGTATATTTTTAGATAAGGAAATAGTAAAAGAGCGTTCAGCCAACCAATCAAAATATCAATTGAAACAATCGAATTTCGCTTGGGTTTCTATTAACCAAATCCGATTTAGGATTACATTATATAACTCTAGATTAATAATTAAAAACAGTAAATACAATTATTATTATAAATCAATTATTAAATTAAGAAATATAAAATGAGTAATGAATTAGCCTCTCGTTTTATTATAGCTTTTAACTTCAATAGGAATATTGATTTGAATCAATTAGGATTTAAATATAGGAAATAATAATAAAAGGAGTATTTTATTAATAAAAGTGAATCTATTAGCTCCAGAATTTATAAGTGATTGGATTTGAAATGAATATCTATTCTTCGAAATAGTATAAAATAAGGTTATAGAGTTACTTTCTATTAATTTCATCAAATCTAAGAATCTTATATTCTGGATTATACTTAAATAGAATCTTCTATCTAAACGTTTTCATTTAAATATTACTCTTCTAATTCGCGAATAATATCGATAGCTTCCATCTAGACTTCAGAATCCAAATATTTTATATTTTCCTCAGTATTTTGAAAGTCTTCTTTTTCTATAAGTTTATAAATTTTATTTATAGTATTAAAACTAATTATATATAATATTGGATTATAGCTAACCTTCAATAAGAGAAATGAACTAATGTAATTAAAGTTATTATTTGTAACAAATATAAAACTAGATTTAAATATTCCAATATATCCAAAAGGAATATTGCAATTAATATTAAATATACAAGTTTGATATGATAAGATTGAATTGATATCTAGTTGGGTGGAACTTCTAATAGATCATAAAATAGAATTACTATTCGATAGTTTTTTGGTTAGCATTTCTTTAATTGATCTAATACAATTGTATTCCCTAAAAATAACTTTTAATTTATCAATTTCAATAAGTTTATTAACCAGTTGTTCCACTGTTTTATAATTATTCTTATAAAGATTTAAGCTTCATTAAAGGAAATCAGAAATTTTCCTTTTTAGATTATAAAATAAAATCTTTTTATTAATAATTTCTATTTGTATAATAAATAAACAAAACTTACAATACTATATTACAAAATTATCTTTTTAGAGTATTATTTAATATTATCTAATACTTATATTCAATTTGTATATAATCGATCTCAATAAGGTTTCAATATATAACTACAAATTCTTCAACCAATTGTTGTCCAATCAATTGGAGTATTTATATATATAATATATATATATACTCTTAAACTTCTCCTTCGATTTAATCAATTATATATAATCGCTGATACAATTCAATTATAAATATAACCAAATAAAATTCCAATTGTTCTGAAACTAATAAAGCCTATAGGCTCGCTTAGGGTTTTATACTATCCTTAAATTTCAATACGAGATTAGTAGGTTTTAGGATATATAGATAATCCAATTGGATTATAGAAGATCGAAAGGATTATTTCAAATAAATTTATAGATCTTAACCAAATACAGATTTATTAAAATGAATACTTCCATTTGTATTAGAATATAAACATTTCAATCTATTATTTTGAAATGGTTTTTAATAATATAGTTTCTTTTTCATTAATATAGAATTGTCCACTTCAACTATAAGAAAAAAACCTTTAGAAATACTGACTTTATATTCCTTTATAAGAATTTTATAAAGATACGAAAATGAGCTAACTAAGATTTTACTATCCAAACAATTTACAAACTAAGTGATTTGATTCTATAGCTCTCAAATAATCTATATTTGATTTGAGATTTCAAATATTTGGATTTTATATTAAAGATCTTCAATTAAAAAATAATCGCTAAATATTATATCTTTACTCTTTCCTTTTTTATTAATATCGATTTCTGATTCTAAGATTATATATAATGAAAGGGTTATACTTATATATAATTCTATATAAATAGTTTATTATTCTATACTAAAAAGAGATTAATACAATCCATTTTGTATAAAAGATTCTAAATTGAATCCTATAAAATCAAATATAATAATGGTATTTATAACTTCACAATATTTCAAGGAAAATATCTTTATTGAAATTGAATCGAAATAGATCTTCTTTCTATAAATAATAATCGGAATAATAATTCACTCAAAAAGACATTAAAATATTAAATATTATTTAATCAGTTATCAGATAATTAAACACTTTGAAAAGAATTATAAATAATGTAATATTTTACCTTAAAAGAATTATAATATAGAATACAAAATGCTTTTAGAATTTATAATTAAAGGAGTAGAAGTAAAATATTTCTTCGAAGATTATATAGATTAATTGTATATACATAATTGTATATATGCGCGAAGGCGTATATAACCAATTGTATTGCGATTCTATTCGATTCGTAAGGGCCTACTGGACTAAACGTTTGGACGGTGTACAGGATGACCAGGAACTCTATAAGGTTATGAACTAGTATAAAATGATTCCGGAGGCTGTTTTTAAAAGCCCCCCCCTAGTAATTAATGGATAGGAGATTATTGATACTAGAGAGAAAGCCGAAGTACTCTTTATAATAATCCTCAATTGCTTCAAGGCAATAGATGATCTGCCGAACAACCTATTTCGGAAACGAGGCGAATCTTTATCCCTTTTATAAAAGAAAACGATTACTATAGAGGAAATAAAGAAATATATAATAAAAACCAAAAACACCTCACTGGATATTAATAAGGCAACTATTCGCTTTCTCAAGGTATATTAATCCAATATTGAAAAACCGATATATAGAATCTTTGCTTTGTATCTAGTACTTAGCTATTACCCAAATAAATAGAAACTTATTGAGATAATAATATTACTGAAGGTCGGAAAGAAGGACAGAATATTGCCAAGATTGTAAAAACCGATTACACTGATATTATATATCGGCAAAAGGCTCGGGAAATATATTACTAATTAAATCGTATAAACAATTATGAAATACAAAGTAATTAGCCTATAGTATTATAGTATACTATCGAAAAAAGCTGGAATCAATCTTACTATTGCCTTTACTTACAATACAAAACTAGCTCTAATCTTTGGTAATATAGTTACACTAGTAATAATAAATGTATAAGGTGTATACAATATGCTCTTTAAGTAGCGATTGTTATAATGTATGAGGAAGCAAGGCTAGCCTATATCATTTCTGTAATTTATTGAATCTTTTCTATTAGAAAGGTGTGTACAAGTATAGCTTGAGAGGGCTACAATTCGGGATTTTCTAATTGTGTGTAATACCTTTCAAGGGTTACTGCTTTCCCTGATTCTATATACCTTATATTTTGTTGAGCTTTTTAATTAGGATAAGATGTAATGTTTCGAATATACTGATAATATAGTAATATATTACTTATTGAGAGATCTATTTATAAATGTTTATATATTCCAAAAAACTATATAGTATATCTTGAGATAGAGAGATTGGAATAAGGTTTTCTTTATATCAAAAAAGTTCAAACTATTTTATATCTCGAGAAGATATGATATAATAAATCTGACTATAAGAATCAATTTGGATTTAGTTATTATATTAACTCCTTTGAGGATTATTAATGGAATATAGTCTACCTTACACTGATTTGGAATCTTTTTCGATTGCTGATTAATATTTCTATAATATATTAAGATTTGAATAACGAAAGCTATATAGATAGTTATTTATATTCGATCAATAATATATATAATCTACAGACCATCTATTACCTATTGACGAAAAGCGATTATTATATATATCCTTCTTATTACCCTTTTCGGCTTAGAGGTATAGTTTGATAGGCTATTTAAATATCTCCTTAATGTAAATCAAATATCTATTAATATTTGATTTAAAAATTATATTAATTTTATTAATAAAACTATCAATATTGTAATTCGAGGAATGTTATCGATTTATAAAACTATTTTGATAATTGTATTTATTGTAGAAGTAAGATTACTATTTGGAATTATTGTATTTGAATAAATAAGATTAAGATTTGTTTTTAGATTTCAAATAGTAGATACTCAATATCTATTAATGGATTGATTGAAATCGAATCTTAGAAAGAGAGGTTGAGATATTGATATATTGAGAGAACTTATAATCAAATTACAAAGAATAGGATAGATGCTTTTGATAATTGAATATCCAAAGTTTTTATAATTACATTTCTCCTTCGAATATTGAAGTGATCCAATAGATAGACTAATTAAGAATGATATTGTAAAAACTTTTAAGGATTAGTAGAATCGGTTTCTATTAAAAAATTATATAATCTTTTCAAATAGATCCGAATAATATATTGAATATAATTATTATATAGGATATGGATATACGATTTATTATAGAAAGCGGTAGATCGATAATAGGTTTGGATAGATATATAATTAATTATATATTTTCGATATAGAAGTAATCGGTGCTTGGCGGGGATTTGAGTAACTCTTATATATAATTGAGCGACTTTTCAAGGGTTGAATATAATTATATATTAATAATACCTCAATAATCTAGGGACTATAAGGGAATATTGTTAAATCGTTTCAATAGGTTTATCACAAATACTACTAAATAATACAATATTATAATATCAGGATTAAATGGGCCCTAGGATATATTGAGATAGAAAGTAATAAGGCAACCGATCGTTTAACTGATTGGGGTACAATAGGGCTAATAAATATCTGCTTATCAATTCTACCTATAATAAATAATATATATTCAATTCTTAAAGACAAATACCGACTTTCAGAAAGTATATAGTAGACTATAAAGAAAGATTTAATTTTTAAGATATATCACACATGGAAATCAATATATAATACTTCAAAACTATTCGGCCTCAAACTCCTTTACAAGATTCTGTATCGGTTTCTAACAATACAAATCGGTTATAACAACTTTTCAATATATTATACGAAATTCAATTATAAAGATAGCTACAATATCTGTTTTTATAGTAATAATAAATCCCTATAACACTTTTTCCAATACCTAATTAACAATGAGATGCAAGCTAATTGACTACTTGTATCCAACCGGATTCGTATCGAATAGAATACAGTTGTATATATGAAACATATCTTATAATCTTAAGATAGCTTTATTAAACTTCTTTTCAAATCTACTCAAATTTCATATAAAATATACAATTCTTATATTTTGTTTATCTGTTACAAAAAAGAATATTTCATTATAACAATCTAAACCTTATATTAAAGAATTATATACACTATAAGTATTCTCTTAATCAGATACAATTATTTCTTATACCTACCGATATCTAAATGATATACAATAACTAGACCTATAGGTTAAAATAATAATTGAAAGAATGAGATAATTGTTAGGCTACTATATACGGGACCGAATAAAGGATTATTGGGAATAATAAATATCTGATTAATTATTATTATATTACTATAAGTAGTTGAAGTACTAGTGCTTTGTAGGCCTGCTTATAAGTACATCTAGAATACTCTTAGGGAGATCAGATATTAGATGTTAATTACTATAAATAAATAAATAAATAAATATTCGATTCGTAACAAATATTGCTGATATTGTTATGAATCAAATAGGATTGCAATGCAATTGGTTATATATATCTTCACGCATATATACGATTATATATATATAATTAATCTATATAGTTTTCAAAAAAGTAATTCACTCCTATTCTTTTAATTATAGATTTTAAAGGTATTTTGTATTCTATATTATAATTCTTTTAAGACAAAGTGTTATATTATCTATAACTCTTTTCAAAGTGTCTGGCTATTTGGTGGCTGATTAAATAATACTTTATATTTTAATATCTTTTTGAGTAAATTATTATTTCGATTATTATTTATAGGAAGAAGATTTATTCCGATTCAATCCCAATAAAGATATTTTCTTTGAAATATTATAAAGTTATAAATACTAGTATTATATCTGACTTTATAGAATCCAATTTAAAATCTTTTATATAAAACGGATTGTATTAATCTTCTTTTAGTATAGAACAATAAATCATTTGTATAGAATTATATATAAGTATAATCTCTTTATTATATATAATCTTAGGATTAGAAATCAATATTAATAAAAAAGGAAAGGGCAAAAGTATAGTGTTTAACAATTACTCCCTAATCGAAAATCTTCGATATAAAATCCAAACATTTGAAATCTCAAATCAAATACAAATCATTCAAGAATTATAAAATCAAATTGCTCAATTTGCAAATCATTTAGATAACAAAACCTTAACTAGTTTATCTTTATATTTTTATAAAGTTTCTATAAAAGAATATAAAATTAATATTTCTAAAAGCCTCCTTTCTATAATTTAAATAAACAACCCTATATTAGCGAAAAAGAAGCTATATTACCAAAAACTATTTCAAAATAATAAATTAGAATATTCATATTTTGATATAAATAAAAATATTTATTTAAACAAATCTATATCCAGTTAAAATCTATAAATCCATTTGAAATAATTCTTTCGATTTCTTATAATCCAATCGAATTGTTTATATATTCTAAAATTTATCAATTTTGTATCGAAATTTAAAAATAATATAGAACCCTAAGTAAACCTATAAGCCTTATTAGTTTTAAAACGATTAGAATTTTATTTAATTATGTTGAATGGATTCACTGTCCTCATATACACTAGCTTAGCATTAGTCATCAAGAGATATATTATCTCTTGATTCCATAGTCTTAATACGATAGTCATTACAATGCTAGCCTCCGTATACCTACAATAAATTATATTTACAACTGAATTGTATTAGCAATTATATATAATTAATTAAACTAAAAAAGAAATTCAAAAGTATATATATACATTATATATATAAATACCCCAATTAATCAAACAACAATTGATTGAAAAACTTATAATTATATATTAAAACCCTATTAAAATCAACTATATACAAATTAAATACAAACATTAAATAATACCAAATAATACTCAAAAAGATAATTTTGTAATATAATACTATAAGTTTCGTTTATTTATTATACAAACAGAAATCATTAATAAGAAAACCCTTTTCTATAATTTGAAAAGGAAAATTTCTGATTTCCTTTAATAAAACTTAAATCTCTATAAGAATAATTACAAAATAATAAAACAATTAACCAATAAACTCACAAAAATTAATAAATTAAAAATCACTTTCAAAAAACATAATTGTATCAAATCAATCAAAAAGATACTAATCAAAAAACTATTGAATAACAACTTCACCTTACAATCTACTAAAAGTTCAACCCAACTGGATATCAATTCAACCCTATCATATCAAACTCATATATCCAACACTAATCACAATATTCCTATTAGATATATTAAAATATTTAAATCCAATCTTATATCTACTACAAATAATAACTTCAATCGTATTAGTTTGTTCCCTTCACTAAGGGCTAGTTATAGTTCGATATTATATACAATCAATTTTAATACTATAAATAAAGTTTACAAATCTATAAAAGAAAAAGACTTTTAGAATACCGAAAAAGGTATAAAAGATTTAAACCCTGAAATCCAAACGGAAACTATCGATACCACTCGCGAATTAGAAAAGCAACATTTAAACCAAAACACTTAAATATAAGATCCCACCTAAATATGATCCAGAATATAAGATTTTTAGATTTAACAAAACTAATGGAAAGTAACTCTATAACCCTACTCTGCACCATTTCGAAGAATGGATATTCATTTCAAACCCAATCACTTATGGATTCCGGAGCTAATGGACCGAAATGGGAAATAATGGCGCTCGAAGGCGAGCTTTTCAGAAGGGGGGGATAGTGTCACGAATCGGACAGGATCGCAATGCGATCGGTCACGTGCGCGAAGGCGCACGTGTACGATCACGTGTACATAATTAGTCTATATAGCCTTCGAAGGAGCGATT
>JBBMOJ010000176.1:0-80259 GCA_038090695.1 Sclerotinia spermophila | reverse complement strand
AATTAAGTGAGTTCGATTAGATAAGCCGGGCCCTCAATTAATACAACGTCTGGTAGATCTGCTAATTTTGGGTTCAGGTGAGAGGAAGGTGGATAAGCTCAAGGTTCACGCAAACTTCAGCCACCTTTCCATCTCGCGGGGACGAATCTCCTTCTCGTCCATCAAGGCTTCATTTAAATCCAGACAATTATTGATCCTAAGATACAACTAAAGCTGACTGTTTTCTGATTAATCTCGTTTAGCATACGAATCTTCACACACCGGTATTGAGGCGAAAACTCCCACTGTACCAATCAGGTTTGTGAATTGAGTAATGAGAGGGTGTACGAGTGGATTCCATCTTAGAAGAACCAATATAATAAGCATCCAGGAAACTAAATCGTGCCCCCCCAAACCAACGTTTCCAGCAGGACAAGGCTACAGTATATACAGAAGCTTGTATATCCAGCTTTCCCGTAAACGCCCCCGATATACATCTGCCTAGTTACTATCCTTACCCTGACCAGCCAATTCGTTTACTGGCAAAAATACAATGTCCCGTGAGCAAAAGTCTGAGTGCTATTGCATTAGTCTAAGCGGTGAATAGGTTCTAGATGAATGTCTTTACCTGTTCCAGAACAAAGGCCTGAAAATTTCTCGGCAGATGGTGTGAATTGCAACCCATGTTTTGATCAGCCGCTGATGACAATGGCGCTGGGACTAGATTACGTGCTAAGGTGGCTATCATACAGTATCGTAAGATGCATAATTGCCGAATAGGATACCTAATCCTTTGTATGTACTCTCCGTATTCGAGATCTAGGTTTTTATATCTCTTGCATGCAGCTCAATCAATCGAAGGCGATAGCAAAAAATTATAATTTTCGATTTTCAGCTAAAAGCCAAGCCATCCCGATCTTTCCATTCAATCAATTTGTAGAACTGTTACACAAACGCCATGCTCAGGTAACAAATTTTCCGTTTCTTTTTATCCCTTGGCCAACCTTATGAACGCCCGCCTCTAGCGCCTCGTAGCACCGTACCCTGCTCAGACAAAGTGCGGCCCCATAGGGCGACAAAGAAGGCTGAATCTCTGGCACACACACGCGGGATGTCGAAGCGAAACACGAGGTGTTGTATCACAACACTTTTCCGCTTTTGGGACGAACATCGCCAATCGTCCGTTTATCGGTACATACGGGATAATCTGGAGGTCTGGAATCTGGATTGACATCTGGAGACACGATTCTGTTTGAGTTTTATGAGTTGATTGCGTATGCACATGCTTGTAATTTTCTTGGCTGCAAGAGATTTTCAGTGTTGGACTGGTCAGCCTTAGACATTCAGAGTAGGTACAATATGAGTTGCATGTGAATAGCATCGGGTAGGGCTTTCAGTAGATGGACGAACGGGGTTTGATCTTATGTTTGTGCTACGTGAGCCAGATTACCCTTGAGTCGGGTGTTTCGAACCAGATGTCATTTACTTACTCATGAGAATGTCTTATGTTGAGATCTCTGCGTTTTTGGTGATCAACAGAATCTAAGACAATTCCAACCTTTGGACATACTCTACTATAGCTCGATGGCTACTGGTTCAATAAATCGCGCAACGTTCCATTGTATTATTGATCATCTAGCGAAACATACTGTTGTTGTCGTTGACTTCGCCAACATCCTCATTCCTTCGCTTTTCCCAAGTGGACTATCACCGATCTCAGTAGCACCGATATGAATTACAAACTCTAATGAGTCTAATCATCGTTTCTCACCACAGCCTTATAGTTTTCGGGGATACAACCCTAATAATACCCGAAATCCTGCCCCAGTTTCCCCCTGAAAAACTTAATCTCATCTCGTATGTTTGTTGAATCTCGGGCCAAGATCGTAAAGGTCAGTATATCTTATACCGAACTCGGCCCGATGGGATTCTCGTGCTTGTGCTCTTTATCCCCGAAGGGGTACTCCGAAAGTCTCATCGCATGGGTATCAATACAGATTCATCGACCAAATGCAATTCATCCATCGTCTTCTGACTATCTTCACGTAAAAGACTAGATGGTGACAGTACCACTACATGCGCACAAATGATACTGAATATTGCACACCGAATGTTTCATCTACCGCCCTGTAATCAAACTGCCGGAACACAGAATAAGACAAGATCTCATGAGGGAAAATATTTCTCCGCGCAAAACTTTCATGTTGATTCATCGGCGGTTTTTCAAGGGTTTAAGGCTGATCTTCATATTTGGCCTAAGGCAGATTTCAAAAAGTGATGTGCTCGGTAGTTCGGGCACCGATAATTAACCGGTAAGGCGGGGTGAAAGAATAAAAGAACAATTTAGAATTTTCTAAATGTAGACACAAGGTTGAAGAAAGAGAAGACCCTTGAGACTGCATACCGATAATATTGCATCACCTGATCTCGATTGGATACGTTTCCCCCTTTTCACAAGTACGTTGCTTGACATAAGCGAGGATTTAAGATTGTTTGATTTACTACCTTGAGGTTGCACAAGGTTTGCTTGGTCAAGGTGGCGGCGTCAACATCAACGTCAACTGCAGACTCGCCAGATTTGGAAAACGGACAGTTACGGCAACAGATACAGAAAGTAAGGAATTTGAGACAGAATCTTAAGATGAATACAGAACCGTCGAGGTTAGCGGGGGAAGATGAGTTGTATGTTGGGGGGTATGTACATTTACTTTCGAGCATTTGCCCCGCGCACGTGCTACCATTTTGACTTTTTTCCCCGTCTTGCTCATATCTGTTGGATGATCTCTAACTATGAATCTTGGCTGCTGTTATCTGAATGGTAAAAAAGGAAGGACAAAGCTAACACCAAACAGAATAGTCTCATTGACAGAAAATTCTCTCCAAAAGAATAATATCACACATATTGTCAGTGTCTTGAAGTATGATTTCAAGAATTTCAATATAGATTGGAAGAAATATAAACACCTCCAGATCGAAGTGGATGATGTAGAGGACGAGAATTTGCTGGGCGAATTCGAAACGACGGGAGCTTGGATTGAGGAGGCGTTGAAGGGTAATGGGGAATTTGAGAGTGATGAGGGCGAGAAGAAGAAAAGTGCTGTGCTTATCCATTGGTAAGTGGTGATATTTTGTTTTGTCGATCCACAGGAAAGGAAGTCATTCCTATCTTTGAATTTTCTATATCCGAAGACTGACACGTATTAGTGCAATGGGTCGCTCCCGATCCGTAACCATTTTAATCGCCTACCTCCTCCGCCGAGATCCATTACTCACTCCCCACACTGTGCTTGCCCAGATTCAGCAAACACGCCCTTTCGCTGAGCCCAATGATGGATTTATGGCTCAACTTCAACTGTATTACGAAATGGGTTGCCCGAGAAACATCGATGAACAGCCCAAGTATCAACGATGGCTGTATCAGCGAGAGGTAGAGCTGGCTGTGGCTACCGGAGGACGACCTGATTGGGTAAGGTTTGAGGACGAAGAAGAGCAGGATGGACAGAAGGGGGACGGAAAGGAAAAGGAGATCAGATGTAGAATGTGTCGGCAAGTGTTCTCTTTCATTTTCTCTTCACTTAGTCTCGTTTCCTCGTGACATGCTATGAATACCAAACTAACAATTCGCCAGCCGCAACCTCGTCACAACCTCTTATCTGATCCCTCACACTCCCAGCCCTAAATCCACATCTTCTCCCACCTCACTTGTCAACCCCCAGACAACACCCATTTCCTCCCTCCCTCCCGCTCCTCACCACAGCACATGTACCCACCACTTCTTGCACCCTCTCTCGTGGATGCGACCAGAGCTGGAACTCGGAAACTTGTCCGGAAGACTCGAATGCCCAAACCAAAAATGCAAAGCCCAAGTGGGGAAATATGCCTGGCAGGGAATGCGATGTAGTTGCGGGGTATGGGTTTGTCCGGCTTTCAGTTTGTTAAAGGGAAGATGTGATGAGGTTACGATTGGAAAGAGGATTGAAGGGGGGAGCGGGGGTATTAGATTGCCCCCTGGGATGAGAGGGAGAGGCTCCACGTTGGAGAGGGAGAAGGGGAGTTTGTAGACCGGGGATGAGAAGCAGGGATGAGATTGGGGAACGATTCATGCTGTCGAACGGGAGAGGGGACAAAATGTGTATGCATGTTTGTACATATGTATGAATGGGTACTACCATGGCACGGTACGGCACGGTATTGGACAGGAAGTACGAGAAACGACACGATAGGAAGTTAGACGAGACTAGATTGCAGGGCCACTGAGATGGCTTATCTCACCCCATTTATCTTATTTGTATTGTACGCAATCGCATTTAACGAGATACATATAATACACCAGTACCACCTGCATCAATGCTTGCACATGAAAATACATGGTCTAATATCTTCATCCAACACATATGACATACGGATTTCAGTATCCAAAAAAAAAAAAAAAACATTTGACAACTGCAATGAATCGGAAAGTCCAAACAGCAAATTGTTCAATGTCAAAAAAATGTCAAAGTAGTATTCGCGGAATGACCGAAAGATGATGGATTGGATTGGATTGCCTGGCCTTGCTTGTGTAATACTGGGTTGTGTATGTGCGGAGAGAAGGCGCATGGAGCGGGTGATGAAGGAATGGATTTGTGGTATGGGTATGGGTATGGGTATGGGTAAAGGATCGCGGCATAAGCGGGTATGCCATCTAGAAAAACGGGTCTAGATGCTCTATTTGGTGGATTATAGATACACAAAGAGTGTTGAGAGATTAGATGCAAGTTATGTTATATGATTTAAAAAGCTTCATGAGCTCTATTTCTGTTGAGATGTATAAAACAAGTAAAGGTCTTGAAAGAGTGACCCTATTCATCCCTAACGTAGATGGAACTTAATTCGGAAAATTGAAAGGGCTTTTAATGTATTATGTTATTATTATACATGATGGGAGATATACCTCTTCTCCGAGCGAATAGGCCTCTTCGTACGAATCAGCTCGTACAGGACTAACTTCGTCTTCACTATCTTCCGCTCTCCAGTAAGCCACATGCTCTGGTTACTCATCCTATCACTCCACTTATCGTTGAAAAACAGCGAGAGTAAGTCCAAAACACGCCGTAACGGCGTAGGATCATTGGCTCCACACTTCACGGATACATAACGTTCTAACGTCAACCAAGTTGTCGGGTCCGTTTATGCTTACATTTCGTATGAATCAGGCAGCTATGCAGTAGTGAGGGAAGGAGCTTGGTAGTAGGATGAAGTGATGTTCAGGACGACTCAGTTGAGCGATACAGGAAGAGGACCAGATATGTCAGGCCCCGTAAGCGGAGTTGAAGTGTGATGAAGCAAACGGATGCAAAGGCGTACCTCAGGCAGAGAAGGAAGTAAGGAACCGAACATGATATTTGGGGTGTGATGGAATGCTCATATGCATGCAAGTCAGCCGTGAAAATGTGATAGATTTACGGAAGGCTCTTTGTTCGCAGTGGAAGTTCCGAAGTGAACGTTTCACCGAGTAAATGCATACATAACATGTACGTATAATGACCAACAGAGGGAAGTTGTGCGGCCTTAACTCTGCAAGACATTTCTGCGTCCTTCCAATCATGTCACTATTGACAAAAGAAGGACCAGCAATCGAATTTGTATCGTTAGATATGCGGGGTAAAGGATGCTGGCGGATACTCATACAGCCGTCTGACTACAGGACATGTTCGATGAGCATGACGATAGGATGGGCATTCAATTGGATTCAGAGTTCATTTTGAAAGCCTTATATTTAGTGAAACCACGAGACGGCCTGGTTCAACAACGCAAGATGTCACTTGAGACTAGATAAACTTCTGGATAAGAAAAGCGAAGTGACGATCAAGTGAGTAGCTGGAGAGTATCGCAAAGTGTGTATCGGGATGAGTGGCTGCTCCCAAGGATCTTGAAGGCTGAAAATAAGCACTAGCAACAACTTTACAAGCGAAATGGATTATAGTGGATGTGAAAAACAAATATTGCAGGGGAGAAAAAGAAGCTTAGAATGGCTTGAGATAAGCAGGGTTAGCTTACTTAACATGTAAGCATGTATGCATCTTTACGGCGTTTTGTACGAGGTAGGTAATTGCGGGATCGTGCCGCCCTTTCACTCGGTGGCCTGGCAAGGAAGATACCGCGCAGTCTAGCCTGATGACTGCCGTGAGAAGTAAACCGATGAAGCTTTGTTTCCAGGATAGAAATACAAGGAGGATTGCCCGGGTGAAAACCAACCCGTCCATGCTCAACTCCAACTTAGATGCATTGACCACCTTCCCAACGGGTCGATCATTATGCAGTCAGCATAAGGGCCTCACGAACATACGATGCTACAACTCTTATTAGTAGTGAATTATATGACGTGTACGGAGCGGGCCTACCAGTTCAAGTGACTTCATCAAACTCGTGTGCTACATCCATTGACCAGCATATCAAGAGTGAGTAAAAGTTACGCGAGGATGGGTGTCTAACTAATAGGGCGCTTCCTTGTCTCGTGAATGTAAGAATGAATGTTCTTAGCAAGTACGGTCTGAATCTCCTGGTTTTGAATGACCTTGAAAAACCACCACGATCACAAGAAACACTGATAACTCTAGATAGCTCGGATGGAACCTGTCCCACTTAAGTAGGAGCGTTGATTATTCAAAACGATCGTCTCGGCTCAAGGTAAGCCTTTAGGAACTTGAGGAAATAAATTTGGATTCTGGAGACGTTCACGATTCCATTTTGCAACTTCCGCCTGCCTCTTTTTGTCAAGTCTCTGTTGATAGAACGCCTTTTTCAGAGAAAATACTCTAGGTTCTTCATCTGATGTTGGACTTGGTGCTGGTGATACAGGAGTATCTATCTTCTTCTAAAGATATAAGAGAAAGGTTAGTAGATATAAGGTTGAGAATGACTAGGCATTATCCATACCTTCTCGTCAGTCTTCTTCTTGTCTTCTTTCCCTTCATCCTTTTTATCTTCACCATCCTTCTCCTTGCCGCCTTTCTTCGAAATTTCTTTCTCTTTCTTCTTCTTTTGCTTCTCTTCGAATTCCTGCTTCACACGTGCGATTTCGTCGTCCATTTCCTTCTTTTTCTTGGCAGCAATAGCAGCCTCATCTATGATAGGTGTAGCAAATCCTTTGTCCTTTAAATGGGATGTGCATACATAAAAGAAGTCCTGATAAGAATTAATAGGCAATCAATTCAAAATGAGGATGATAATATCCACCTTGTTTTCTGGAGTTATCAGAACACTTGCACTAGGTTTATAGCAAATCTCACAAGGCTTGGAAGCGGTGTCGGCCACCTTACGATGAGTCCAGATGTTGGGAAACGAAGCCATATTTAAGATTAATATATCAATCAATGCCCTTGTGAATTTCTGCTTCTTTGATGCTCTTCATGCATCAAATCTTCGGGTATTGAGAGAAGTAAATACGTGATAGAGTTGAAGAGTTGATATTTCAGATTTGATATGAAACAGCAATCGATGAGTTGTCGTTTACCGTAGTCCTAGCATACACTCCAAGCGTGTCAAGGAAGGGTCTGAAGATTGGCATGATTGGAATCACAAGGCGAGCGCTAGTAAGGATTAACATAGCACCGACCTCCGACCTCCGATGCGTCAGGAACCACCCCGAGCCACCCCTCAATAAATTTTTGGCTATCGCAACACTATTATCAATAGTTTCTTAGCATTCCCCTCCATACTTTGTTTTATCTCAAGTAACCAGTACTCACAGCGACGATAAGGTCTTGTGTTATATTTATTTCTACTTTGTGATCAATTCATTCTGATTGGTTCAATTATGGCTTCAGAACAAGTTAGAGCTCCAGGTAGCAAACCTGGAGAGAATATGTTGTGGGGTGGTCGATTCACTGGTTTGTTTGACTCATATTTCTTTGATTGAGCTCAATTTCTCACTGATATTTAAAAAGGTGGTCTTGATCCCCTCATGGTTTCTTATAACGAATCAATCTACTACGATCGTGCATTCCATAGTCAAGATATTCGGGGTAGTATTGCTTGGGCTCGTGCAAACCACAAGAATGGTATCTTGACTGAAGCCGAATTCGCAGCAATTGAGTCCGGATTGAAGCAAGTTGAGGAAGAATGGGTCGCGGGAACATTCAAGATCATTCCTGGTGTGGACGAGGATATTCATACTGCCAACGAGAGAAGACTGGGCGAAATTATTGGCAAAGAGATCGGAGGGAAATTGCATACTGGAAGAAGTCGAAATGAGCAAGTTGCAACAGATATGCGATTATGGCTTAGGGATGAGCTCAAAAAGATCGAGAGCTTCTTGGTCGACTACTTGAAGGTTGTGGCTGCCAGATCAGAGAACGAGATTGAGCATATCATGCCTGGGTATACTCACTTGCAACGTGCTCAACCCATCAGATGGAGTCATTGGATGTTGTCGTATGGTTTGGCTTTTGCAACTGATCTCCAAAGACTGCGAGAAGTTATCAAGAGAGTCAATCGATCGCCGTTGGGATGTGGTGCTTTGGCCGGTAACCCTTTCAATATCGATCGCGAGGCAATGGCCAAGGAGCTTGGATTTGAAGGTCTTCTGTGGAATTCTATGTCCGCCGTTGGTGATCGTGATTTCGTGGTCGAGACAATGCAATGGGGTGCCACTCTCATGTCACATTTGTCACGATGGGCCGAGGATCTTATCATATATGGTACTGGTGAATTCAGCTTCGTTCGTCTGGCCGATGCCTATTCCACAGGGGTGTGTCCTACCTTCCAAGACCCATATAAATTCTTAAACTAACATATATAGTCATCTCTGATGCCCCAAAAGAAAAATAGTGACAGTTTGGAATTATTGAGGGGTAAATCCGGCAGAGCTTTCGGTCAAATGGCAGGTTTGATGATGACAATTAAGGTACTTGTCCACTGTCGCTTGGTAATATGACAAACTACTGATCGATTATATTAGGGTCTTCCAAGTACATATAACAAGGATCTTCAAGAGAGCGTGGAGCCAATGCTGGATCACATCAAGACAGTTGGAGACAGTATCCAGATCGCTACTGGCGTTCTCAGCACGTTGACCATCAACCCAGAAAAGATGAAGGCCTCGCTAGATCCATTCATGCTCGTAAGTCAATTCAAAAATATGACTTGTGGCAATGCTTTCAAGCCTAGCGTATATAGGGTGTGTTCTCGCTAATCAAGGCGATCATTTTAGGCCACCGACTTAGCAGATTATTTAGTACGAGCAGGTGTACCATTCCGGGAGACTGTAAGTAGCCTGCATTTCTTCTGCGGTATGATAAAACAAATGCTAATCTTGACAATAGCACCACATCTCTGGACAAGTCGTCGCGTATTCTGAGAAGACCAAGATTCCAATGGATCAATTGACGTATGATCAATTGAAGAGCATTGATAGCCGTTTCAAGGAGGATGTCTCCGAATGCTTTGACTATGAGAAGAGTGTAGAAGCACGCCAAGCGGCTGGCGGAACCAGCAAGTCAAGCGTTGAGGAGCAAATCAAGGTGCTGAAAAGCATTTTTGCTTAATAGTAAAAGGTTAAAGATTAGAATATTGTGGATCGAGCTGTTGAAAATATCTTGAGCCATACAATCACCTAGTGCATTGCTAGTATCAATGCTGGATCTGAGGATTCCAAGTTGTTGTAATAGAAACTCGACACGTATAAAAGTTTACGAGAATAATTGATACCATGAATGCATAAATTTCACGAATTATAATGTTCGGCTATTGCCGTGCCTATTGTTGTTGTCATTGCCATTGCCATTGTCACTCTTGTCGGAGTTCCTCTTTGTTGTCGTTGTTCTTGCCCTAAGAATGCTGGCCATATATTGTTTGTATTATGAGAACTTTCAGTATAAACTCAGAGCTGCAGCTTTTTCTTCCCATGTCCCTCAATGAAGAAAGGCAAAAATTGTTGTTAGCCATCTTTACAATGCTTTGAGGTGTCCAAAGTAGAAGGTCATACTCTATGTGACAGGACATTCTCTGACTAACAGTAATCCAGATGGCTCGATCACTTGTCCATTATAGCAATTATGTTTCTGAACAAGATGAGATACCAAAAATCACAATGTGCGTTTGAAAAAAAGCAATTGACAAGATGGAACTTTGACCTAAACTCTACATCATGATACAGTCTATCAATACTAACAACTATCCATCTGCTTTCTCCATACCATTTTACACTAAGCTTTGCTCTCCTCGGTCCATAAGCTATAGATCTTTGACAACATTCGGCTTGAGTTTTCTGTCATCATTCTTCAAGTTCTTTTAAGATCACAAGCATAAAACCTAATCACTAAAACTCCATTCCCTGACTGAGGAATCAAATATCGTCGGCATCCCAACAAAAGGTCCTCTACTATCTCCATATTTATCAATTTATATCTGACAATTACAATTAATGCACAAACCTACAAACCTACAAATCCAAGTCAACCTCATTCTTCGCCCACCACCCCTCCCTTATCTACATCTTCACCCTTACTCTCCTCACCTTCCCCTTTCACCATCGTTTCATTGTTCATTTCTTTTGGTTCTATCTTCACAAATCTTATCTTTTCTGCATAATCTTTTCCGCATATATAAACTTTATATCCAAATATCAAAACTGTTCGAAACTCTACTATCCCTGGTTTCGCAAAGAAAGAACCTTTCAATAGTGTTTTGAATATTCTAAGGGCAAACCTTGTTTTACGCCTTCGATCTTAACATTAGGGTTGATGAAGACAGGAATTACAAGAAGGGTGGGAGAAAGCACAGCGAGGTGCAAATAGATTTGATTTGTGAGATTTGAGATTCAAAATTTGGACTTTTGAGCTCATTGTTTTAATGGCAATAATGACAAATCATACAAATCTACTCACCTTGCATTTCTCTTCAGTGCCTGAAACTATAGAAACCCTAATTTGGAATTTCTATATCTTATCACATGCAACTCTTTCTTGAGTACTGGAATTCCTGTCAATTCACTGTGGGCAACAGAAGACCTCCATATTTAAATACGTTGGACCATAGCCAATAATATTACCTTATCTAGAATCTGTTTTTCTTTTTCAAACACAATGATTGACATTTAGTTTGACTCTGCAATAGTGAATTCGATAGATTGAGCTTGATCAAGGGTCTGATGAATGTCATGTGAAGAGCTTAACCATTTCGATTCGAATTGTTGAATTTGTAAGCTATATCTCAGCTCACTTGCTTTTGTTCACCAGTATTCACCTTTTGCAGTTTTACAAGTTCCTTTCCTAAAACTCACCCAACTTTTACCCTCTTTCGAACTTTTTTGACCAGGGAATTCATAACCTTCTCAACAATAACTCAACAGATCGACCACTTGTTTCCATCCTTTGAGTCCTTATTGCTTTTCCTCTACTCCATCTCCAAATAGATGATCCTTTAATCCGACACTCATTGTTATATTCAATTGTCACTTATTGCAGAACTCTGGTTCACGGTGTTTTTGTTGGATTTCCCCTCAAAGACAGCAATTTGCGTCCACCTACGACTTACGTTTTAACTTGTAGACGACTATCGAGCTCTCTGTCGCTGCAAGGTAATTCGCTATCTGCTATTCTCCAGTTTCACCATGGATATCAATCATGCAGGGAAAGTAATTTCAGCATATGAGAACGAACTCGCAAATAGTGTCTCAGAAAAGATACGAAAATGTTTCGACATGCGAACTCATTTGACCTTCTCCGCCAGAGAAGCGCATTGGGTGGGTTACATTTGTGAAAAAAAGCCCTCCCGAGCCAAACAATCTCGCAAAAGATATTAAAACCTTCCAAATTATATCAAAGAAGGCTTCTGTGGCTGCAAGTTCTCGCCAGACTCTTCGGTTGACTGCACGCGAAGTTGAAGCCTACAGATACAAAAAATTTCGTGACACGCTTCACACAAGGCCATTCTCGGAAGTACCTTCAGACTATATATTCCTGTGGTTCTATATATATGTCAGGACATATTTAGATGGCACTCATTGCTTGGATTATCAATGGGATCCATCTAGAGATTATAGCGAGAATATAGGCAGAGACTCCTCAGAAGAAAATTTGATTGCTTCAAAGCCCTGCTTCGATTTTTCAGGTGGAAAAGAAGAGCTGGCGAAAGAGTGGTTTCTGTGTGCAGTTTCAAGCATCGAGAAGCTCACGGATGCGAAGCTTTGGCAAGTTGATGTTACATTGAACAGCAAGGAGGCACATATTCTTAGGCTTCGAGGTCTATCACTGCCGGATTTAGATGATTCCGAGCCAGACTTACCAATCGACATGACCGAGGACGAATACTTAGAGATGGCCGCACTCGACCCTGAGAATCATATTCCTCAATCCATGGCTCATCGTTTGTACCTAGCCGCAAAGAACAACGTTGATGCTACTTATACAAGTGACGAGGCTGCATCACTCCTCACAGTTCTGAGAGATACTCCGATCCCACAACCAGACCCATCGAGCAAATGGCCTGCAAAAGCTGTCGAGGGTGATGAAGGAAATCACAAAATAGTTCCGCCGGAATGGGTAAAGAAGGCGATTCAAATACAAATAGAGATGGGACAGAAAGACCCGAAGAGATTTGAGAATGGGTATCCTGTGACGTTGAACAATACTCGGTTGGAGGCGTCTAGAAAGAAGAAGGCGGCGAGGGACAAAGTTACAATCAAGGATACTGAAGCCGCCATTGAAACACACGCTGGAGAGTCTTCCGCAGAACATATTGAGGTCGAGGAAGCAAATGAAGAGGGAGCCAAAGACGACTTGATACTGTCATTAAGCAAAAGACTTGCTGCCAAAAGACGACAAGTAGGTGAAAAAGAGACGGAAATAAAACATCTACACAACACTCATAACAATCGAGAGCAAGCATTCAAGATTGAGAGTAGCAAGCTGAATCCGCTTTGAGAGAGATGAAAGAGAAACTCGACAAGGCACTGAAAGAACCAGACAAAGTCCGGGGTGAATGGTCTGTCAAGATACAACGTCTACACGAAAAGGTTTCTAAGCTGGAGCAGGAACTCAAGGCCGAAGAAGATGCACACAACATTACCAAGCTCGATAGCGCAGAAGCAGCCAATAAACTTTCTCGGCACAGCACATGACCGCTTTGTTGTCAAAGCTACTGAGCTCAAAAGGGAACGGGATGAAGCAAGACGAGAGCGAGACATACTGCGTGCTTCTCCTGTTAGTCAGGCTCAAATCGATGATTCAAAGGCGAGCGAGATTGCCCGTGCTATTGAGGAATCCACCAAACTTTTGAAGACTACAATTGCTACTTCGGAGGCCAGGATTGCATCTCTAGAGACAACCATTGCTAAGCTGAAGAACTACGAGAGAATGCAAAGGAGCAAAGAAGCCGTGGCCGCAATTCAAGAGCTCAAAGAACTCGACATTTTGAGAGCAAGGTACAGAGAACTGAAAGAAGATCTCATCAAAGAACGCAACGGTCGAGCACACGACGCATTGACTCGGAAACGTGTCGAGAGCGATATACAGCGACAATTGCAGGAACAGCAAGATGTCTCTGCTAACATGAGGTCCCAGATCATGGAACAAACAAATGGGGATCAGGCTCTGCGGGATCAGCTTGCTCTATTGCAGGCTGAGAATTCTCGGTTGGAGGAGGAAATTTCTCAGTTCAGAGCTCTGCAGATTATGATGCAGAAGATTGGCGAATCCTAGATTCCGGGGTTTTTGCAATGGAGTTGGATGATGAGAAACTTTTTCAAATTGGAATCTTTTTCGAACGTGTAGATATTTTGGAACGTCAAAAATGGTTGGAGGATTGTAATAATGTAAATGGAGGTTGGGTGGGCATCAGGAAAAAGGTGCATGACGCATCATGTTCAATATCGAAGGTGAAGATTTTGATTTCAATGTTTGTTTGTATTCATTGGTTGCAAATGGCTTGGGGATTGGGGATTGGGGATTAGGCATTGGATATGTGTATTTCACTCACAGTTACTAGCTAGCTACTTCTCTTATTTTCGAGGAGTATTCGGGATCTGTACTCATAGTGCACATTAGATATCCATCATTCTGTTCATAGGGGAGGTATACACATGTAGTCATCAAAACATATATTGCAAGAACGTAAACGTATATGCGCTGCTTTAAATGCTTGAAGGGAGTTGGTTTGTCAATACAAGAACGGTGAAGCTATCAGTGAAATACAGCGAAATATTTTTAGAATAGCAATATTACTGTATTGTGATTGGCACTAGTCAATTGACTGGATTTATCGTAGTCTACTCGAGATGGGTTTCCAAGTGATTCCGTCTATTTCAACTCCGAGTTCGTGGGTTTAGTTTCGATGTACTGTGTACCTCCAAGGTTAAGATTGCGTCATACAGACCTCGCTTGAGAAAGAGGGTTCGATCTAGCTTCTTGCCCAATCACTACAAGTCTTTTCTCACATTTCTTTACAAAATCAAACGAGGTGATAGAGATCCAACTTGTGTTTGTAAAAGCGTTTAAAATGTATTTACTAGCTGCAAGGATATCATGTACAAATGCACTCGCAACTTTGATGTTCGCCCTGCCTTCGTAGTTCCACCAGTCCCATTCCTATTAACTAATCATATCTAATCCAAGCGCTCAAATGCTTCTCAGTCTTCTCGGGCCCTCCACCTACACCAGTCAAAATTACTCTGCTAACACCATCTTTGAGAACCTTTTGTGCTCTCTCATCAATATGTTCTGCACTCTTGCTCTCGACATCCTTTCCATTCCATCCATCTACGCCCTCAAGGACGCTCTTCAATGAACCAGCTACTAATCCAAGGTTCTCCTCCTCGAAATAAATAACAGCATTTGGACCAGCATCAAAAGTATATGCTGCAACCGTCTTTCCAGCAGCCTTATTAATATCCTCTACAGCTCTAATTGCCGCCCTACTAACATCATTCAAATAGAAAATAGGTGGGAAAGTATCCAAACATGTCGCATGAAAACTATTACTATCCATCATAGTAACCTTTGCAAAGCCCTCGAAATCTTTCTCCTTAATCGCGCGTTCCATTTCCTTCATATGTTCTGGAACCACATTCTCCGCTCTCTGTTTGAAAAGTTTCGATGTCGCAACGGTGATTTGCATACCAGAAGTACTAGAAACCCCCTTCTTCTCCGCAGACACAACGAGAATAAGAGCGCGCATGGTAGGCCAGTGAGAAGCAGGTGCTACTTCCACCGCCATGGAATCAGATCCATCTTCCTTCTGACCCATCTCCCAAGCGACATAACCTCCAAACAAAGAACGACAAGCAGATCCACTTCCCTGTCTTGCGATTCTCGAGAGCTCGGTAGGGTTGGATTGTAATTCATACAAGTTGGCGATAGCTCTAACGAGAGCTGCGAAGCCTGCAGCAGATGAAGCGAGACCTGCAGCGGTGGGGAAATTGTTCTCCGAGATGATTCTTAGGGGGTAAGAGGAGAGTTTTGGGAGAGAGGAATCGGAGTTTTCGAGTGCGGAACGTAGAGAGCGAAGTTCGCGGAAACAAGCTTGAGTGCGAGCGTTGGAAATATCTTGGGGAGAGCCATTGAGGAGAAGAGAATCTTGGGTGAAGGTGGGGGAGCAGGAAGCGGTAGTATGGGTGCGAAGATCATTTTGCGAAAGGGTTACGGAGATGGAGGAATTGGTTGGGAGATTTAGTTTTGCGTCGCGTTTTCCCCAGTATCTGGTTGTTGACAGAATATATTAGTTAAAGTTTCATGGAAAGGACAATGCAAGAAGTACGATGGGAGAGGGGTAGGTTTACTTACTTAACTACTGCGATATTAACTGGAGCCGTTGTACTGGCTTGATAAATCTTTGAGTCTGTCATTTTGAACGTATGTTGAATGGAATGTGAAGAGTTCGAATTTACTTTTCTTTTCCTGAGAAGAATACACAACAAGTATTTATTTTAAATATCTCAACAATCCCCCTTCTGAGGAAATTAAAATAAGTCTCCTATTGACAACAAACCCCAGTCCCTTCACCTAACTGCAAAATATCAAAGGCGGTCAATAACTACCAATCGGGAAAAGTATAATCCGCTGGCAAGGAGCAAGGATGGCCAATCAATAGAGCCAATTCAAACAAGGGTCAAGATCAGCGGATAAGGCAAAATAATTATTTTAATGCTTCGACCAATTCAATTTATTCGTTTGTATTAACAATCACCCCTCACTTCACTCACGACTTTACAATTAATATCTGTCAAAGTAATCTTCACAACCACAAAAGATGTCCAAAGACGATTCAACTCAAGGCATAGATGCCTGTCCAGTCGACCACGCAACACGTTCCGCATGGCTTAAAAACAATTCCACCAAACCACCTTTTCCAGGCGCAACCCCCCCAGCAAAACCAGGTCCAAGTTGCGAATCTTCCACTATTGATCAAACTCCTCCTACACATACACCTTCAAGTTTTTTCTCCCGCTTATTCTTTTGGGACAATTCCTCATCTACTCCTTCTCAACCACCATCGACTTCCAAATCCACAACCTCTCAACCTCGCCTAGGACTCGACCGCGAAATCTCCACGATTCCCCGCGCATCTCCTATTCCAAATGACACATCATCATCCTCCTCCTCTCCTTTGACGTCTCACCCTGCAAATTCCGAATCTGAATCCGGTGTTTCCGCATCTGGAAATTGGATCTATCCAAGTGAAAAAATGTTCTTTGAAGCTATGAAGCGCAAAGGTCATCAATCAGAGGCCGCAGATATGAAAACTATTGTGCCAATTCACAATGCTGTGAATGAGAGGGCATGGAAGGAGATTAAAGAGTGGGAAGCGGGATGGGGCAGTGAGAAGTATGTATTTCTTTGAGAAGATGTGTGATGAGATATGGACTAATGAATTTAAAAGATGTGGTGGACCTCGTCTTCATTCCTTCCTTGGACTTTCGCAAACGCTTTCGCCTAAAGCTCGTTTTAATACACTTCTTGGATATACCGCCCCCTTCGATCGTCATGATTGGGTTGTTGATCGATGTGGCAAGAGAGTCGATTATATTATAGATTTTTACGCAGGCAAAGCTTCACCAGACGGAAATGGAAAACTCAATTTCTTTTTGGATGTCCGACCTAAGCTGAATACATTAGAAGGATGGAAGATGAGGGCTTGGAAGATATTCAACTAGACCACAAAATTGGGAAGATGGGGAATGGTGGGAGTTGGGGGATCAATATCATGCGCCACGGTCACAACTCGTTCATTGCTTCAAGCTTGTAGTAAAGCGGAAATAGAGTGACATGGCAAACTTCATGGGACGCATACTTCTGGGAAGTCGTCTGGTTGAATTCCGACGCAATTTCTGACGAAACGCAAGTTGAGATGTATATTTGCCACGGATCCAACGTATACTAGATATGTGTCTAATACCCTCAGACAAGTGCATATCATCTGCAACTTTCGAAACCCCATTTTTCAAATTGCGCCATTTTAGAGATTCTGGCATTCGAAAATGAGACGAAGAAGAAGGAAAGTCAAGACAGGATGTATGATTAACAAATTGAAGGGATAATGGAAATTAGGCATTGGATTGCGTAGGTTAGGTGTTACGGTGTTTCTGTGCCGATGAATCCTTTGAGTTGGACTTCAAATAACATACTCTCTGCTTCAATTGAGTTGTACAATATATATTTATGTATGTATGTATCTACGGCCGAATAAAATATACATCAAATATAAGAAATATAAGAATATGTAATAGGAATGATAATCCAGAAATAAAACACTATGTATGTATCGGGTGCTATGATATTCGAATCCCTCTATAATACTCGCTTCCCACCAAACTTGTACATGAATACCTCTTCTTCCTTTTTCTCGAGATTGAAGGAAGTTTTATATGGGCTCTGTTGACTGCCACTGCTTACTTTGGATGTGAACTGGTGACTTGGCTATAAATGGTAGGGAGATGATTTATTGGCTTTTCGTGTGTGTGTGTGTGTGTGTGTGTGTAGTGGATATGGGATGAGATCTGGAATGAGATCTCGGGCGAAGTGTTAATGAAATGGATAGACATAGGTTTATATTCTTATATCCTCAAACACTGATCCATTAGATATGTAAATACACCCATACAAACGAAAAAACCAAACTCGATTCGAGATAGCGATAATAAGAAAGAGAAGAAGGGAGAGGAGAAGGAAAGAGATGAATAAATATTGATCTATTCTCATTTTTAGAACTAAGAACTAAAGAACTAAGAATTAAGGTGAGCTAGAGATATTACGAGAAAGTTTAGGGGATATTTAGAGGAGATGGAAGGTTAGATGGAAGGTTGAATGGGATGCGAGGATTGAGGGGGAAGGGAGTAGGGAGAAGGGGGGTAGAGAGGGGTTGAAGGGGTTAAGGGGGGGGAATTGATTGGAGTATGTGATTGTAGATGGAGAGGTAGAGGTATATATATGTAGATGTAGATGTATGTAGATGGAGATGGAGATGGGGAGGGAGATAAAAATTTATAATCAAAAAGGGAACAATTGCGATACTGGTAGTATCAAGATTCAAGATTCAAGATCCGAGATACAACGCTTGTTAGGAGATGAGTCTGAGTCTGATGGGATATCATTTGAAGGAAGCGAATTTAAGGAGAAGGGGAAGAAAAAGGAGAAGAATAACATGCTCAAGACACTACAACTATTATACTCTCTGATATGCAAATCTAGATTTTGATGCGCAAAATGACATCCCAAGCTTCGAAGTCCTCAGCTTCCTTCATACTTTTTCACATTCTAATTCCTATTCCATGTCCAAGAATCATCGAGGGTCATTTGCCAACAAGTTCTTCTGCTGATCCACTCCACACCATTTTACTCCTCTCCCCGTCCTATCTTTCACCTATCCTCACCATCCGAAACAACGAGTCTTGTTCCCGCTCTAACTTCAATCGCAGCCGTATTTAAATCCCATCCCTTCTTTTCCAACTCTCCATAAAACCCCACTTCATTTCTGCATTTCTCCGATTCTTCTAGCGAGTTTTGCATCCAATCCAGAAGATTTTTATTATCCATAACCTCATATTCATTTTTCTTCTTATTTCCACAAGTAACGGCAAAGATAGCATGAAACCAAGCATCCAATTGAACTTTCGGCGCTGTCCCTTCTTTGAGAACTACAAGGAATGTATTGCGAGTCGGGGAATACCACATTATATAACCCTGGTTTTCGTAGATGGACAATAGAGATGTAAGGATCGATGCAGCTTCTGAGTAACTTTCCGAAGTCGTGGGTGTGGATATTGAAGAGAGGAGTTCTTGGAGGCTCACTCCGACTTTGCAGTAGGCGAGGATTGTACCGTGGATATTACGAATAGCGCCATCTCTTTCGAATATGCGTTCTTGGAGTGATATGTCTTTAGGGGAGAGGAGAGTGAATTTGTTCTTCTTCTCATGGTCTAAACTTGAGAGGAATGATGAGATGATAAGATTTGCTCGTTGTCTGTTGAGAGTACGCATAGTGACTGACCTGACGGCCATATAATTCGTACCGAGATGGATTGAAAGGAGAGTGAGCAATGCAATCCACGTGGCAATTTGAGAGGAAATCTTGGAAACGACAAAAGTTCCAACGAGCATACCGAGGAGGGATATGAGAGTCTCCTGACTTGCATCTTTCTACCATCCTTTTAGTATCACCCCATCCATTATCTCAATCTTGAGAAACGAGAACACTCACCGCATTCAATTCCGCCAAGTTTCCCATCTTCGCAAAATGCGCACTCAAACTCGCTTTACTACTCCCCGCCGCAACCCCACAAAGTGATTTACACACACTCGAAGCACTTAGCAAAAACACACGAGGAATTTTGGGAAAAGCAGGTGAGATACAATCGAGAATCATAGCACCATCATTGAAGATATCAGCCATGAAACGATATTTTTTGCATTCGGGTTCGAGAGCGCTACCGAGTCGGTGCGCAAAGAGTATGGTGGATATACGACCTGCGGATTCCTGGAAGATGGAGAGGAGAACGGCGTGGGTTGCTGAAGCGGTAGAGTCGCCCACGCCGAGACCTGGGGGGCGTTAGATTGAGCATGGGTTGTGGTACGTTATAACATTGGAAGAGGAATTTTAGATGAAAGCTGTGACAACAATGTACAACAATCCATGACAACAAGCCCAAAGATAAACTCATGCCAAAGAATAAAAAAACACCGTTGAAAAGAAAACCCTTCACCCCATACCTTGAAGCACAGCCCTACTAGCCAACAACCCGGCAATCGTACTAGCAAAAGCCTGAATAGAATCCTTCTCTCATCAGCATATCCCTCTCCCCCTATGCTCTCCCCAAGATCTCTTACATAAAATTGATACCTATAATATAATCCCATTAGTCTCCTTATTCCCCCGATTCCTCTTACTACCTCTGTTAAAAGAAAGCAACACCCCCAAAACAAAAAATACTCACGCAGTATAATCCTCCGTAACACTATCTGGATATCCTACCGGCATGAACGCCTCCACTAGGCTCATTGCCCATGTCGATGGGCCTTGTGGTATCTATTTCACAATCCGAGTATTAATCATGAGATAATCTTCATCGCGGTCTCCCGAGATATGATGGGAAGAACACATACATCGACATCGATCCGATCAGATTTCGTACCAGAGTTACCAGTGGTATGGGAACGAATATATGTAGCGATCAGTTTACCGGATTGGTTTATTTCTTTGATCTCTTCTGATCCCGACATGTTTTCCAGGTCTGGGTGATATAATCGAGTAAGCAGAGTTGTTCATAGAAGGATGGAGGTAACCGTTATCTTCAATGTATCAATTGTTTATAGACAATGGAGTGATGTATAAGGATATTTGTATATGTGACTCAAGAATAAGGTTGTCAATCAATATCATAAATGCGAACCATCTGTGAGCAAATAGCGTGAGTTGGAGAAAAGTAACTTGAGTTGAAATTGGGTACTTTAAAATCATAATGTTTCTGCACGTGATCAATGTATTCTGGTTTAATAATTTTATATTCTTGCTTCAATCACCTCATCCCATAACGATTCAGAGAGCCACCCCCAAAAAGAACTTCCCATTAACCAATACTCCAGAGTAAGGATCAAGATCAGAATTACTCCAACAGGAAACATGATACATGCTCCGACTCCCATAAAAGCAACTTTTCCGTGCCACTCATCCGAACTACATTCCTTTTGTGCATCCCAAACTTTAAAACAGTGACGTAGAGGTTATTACACTCTGTCCTGAAAGATAACCTATTGATGTTGATCCATCTATCACAGAACCTTCATGAAATTCGTCGTTTCCGTGGGTATATCCTTCCACAATCCATCACTTTTCCGTGGCCAGCCATAAATGTACAAGTAGTTTTCTTCTTTCTCTTCAAGTTTCAAACTTAGCATACAACCGTAGCACCACCAGTCTCAATGGCATCAATCTCGGCAAGATCAATTGGAGTACGTCGGAAACGTGCGGGGAGTTCGTTGCGATCGAAGTATTCTCCCTTGTTTGGAGCGACGGAGCCTAAAGCTCTACCAGAAAGAGAACCGATTGTGCCGTCACTTCTGGCGCTGCGACCAAGTGGACCATGTTGTTGGGCATTTTGTCTGTAGGAAGAGAAGGAAGAGGAGGAAGACTTTTGAGCCTCGACGAAGCCTGCTGGAAGTTCGTGGGTTGGGGATGCTGGATGTGGTCTTGCAGAGTGATCGACAGCAGCTATTTAATTGTTAACATGAAATGTCAATTGTAGAATATATTAAAAAATAGATTACATACAAGGAATTGATCTCTTGCCCATGAACTTAATCAATGGGGTGCGCTCAGCATGAGCAGCAGCAGAGGCTTGACGGAGAACCCTGGTCGCAAACATCTCGATAATTGGGAAAGATTTAGGAAGTAATCACAAAGAGAATTTGTAAATACTGAGAAGATGTGCGACCGATAAAAGAGTTCGGGATCGTCGTCTGCCTCTATGTTTGACTTGCTGAAGATTGAGTTGTCAAAAGAGAAAGAGTTCGGGAAATGGAAAGCTTTATTAGTCTTGAAGATGGTTTACTCGTAGCGCGTTGTAAGTGGGACAAATATTTCGGAAATCGGATGGATGAGTGGATGGGGGGAAATAGATAGACTGCCGCTAGTAACCAGGTATGGAATTGATGGCGGGTGATTAAAAAGAAAATATCTATAAAACTGTGAATACTTTCAATATCTTTGCTGGCCAACTAGGTATATAATATAATATCTCTTTTTCAAAACAGATTCAAGAAACAACAATGAATAGAGAACCCTTTGCAGAGGAGAAACAGAACATCCAACCGTCTTTAATAGAATACCGCAGTAGAAAAGGTCTACTCTGTACGAGTATGTTGGTGCGGGGTTAGCCATTGATAAAGGCCATCTCCGGTTTATTTCTAATTGCTCAGACGATATCAAATTATCAATCGACTGACTTTTTTCTTATCGGACATCCATTCTTGCTTGTTCATTGGTTGTAAGAATAGACCAAGGTAATGGCGTGATGTCCGAAGTATATAATATCAAGGATACGGTGTATGTAAATGGTGTCAGATCAATTCTATCCCCAGATTCCTTGTAACATAATGTACGAAAGAGGCTTCAGTTTGCAGGAAGGAAGTGTGGGTAGGGTAGTTCTAATGCATAGCAGCATAGAGGTAACATTTGGTAAATGAAACGGTTGGTCCGGTAGAGATGGTCTTCCCGAGATACTTCACAAGCCATTTCACCAGCCAATTCCAAAGCCAAGTAGTAATCCTTTATAATTTTAATAACATATGATATTTGGATATACAGTAATTGACTGACCGAGGATTTTTCTTTGTATACGAGTAGTAGCAGTAGCTCGGGTTATATTGTAGGTTATGCAGGGACAAATCCAAACATAAGCGAGAGAAGAGAACAATCATTGCCACGTGATTGCTTTATGGCTTATTATTTCAATTGACAAGTGAATTGTTATCAACCAAAGTGAGACTCAAAAGTTCCTCTCCATCTGTCTACCTAGGTCCTTTTTCAGCCTTGAAAACAAAAGCCTTGTCCTGTCTAAAAATCTGGGGCAGTCTGGGGGAAGTTTGATAGAGTGACAGGAGAGAAATTATAAGCTTGGATTCGTTCCATATCAAAATTTAAATACCAGCTTAAAAAAGATATATTCATTCCCCTAGGTATTTTCAATTGTACGGTCATCATCACTGAGCACGAGGTCCTTGATTTCTATTTCAACAACATATAACTTTACCACGGAGGTTTCCCCTCATTTCAATCTCACCCAAATTTATACCACAACAAGCAAAAAACTTACATCCCCTCCCCGTCTAAGATTTTCTTTCCAGCTTCGTACTTCGGCTTCCCCCAAACTCAATCCTTGTCAACCTACCCTCACCATGCATGAATTATTCCTCTCAGCATCAGTGGATAGCGAAGATGTGTCTCATTCCCTTCGCGTGCTCCAAGGCTATTGTGGTATGATACCTCAGCAATTTATTCGCCGTCGGTTAGTATTCGAAGGTCCACGGAGTCGAAACAATTTGAAAGGTCTTGATCCTTCCTTTCTCAAAATGCAACCGCCGAATAAACAGTTTTGGTGGAAAACCCTCAATGAGCAGCTGATTCGCCAATCTTATGTCTTGACTCTTATATATGATGTTGAGAAAAGTCAATTTGGTCAGCCAGCAAAGGAGCTTGATGGTGGAGAAGGTAACCCGTAAGTATTTTTCATTGCTTGCACATGAAAGCATGTGATCTTCTTAGCCGGCTTTCTACATTTTTGCAAAGCACTTATTGACTCCAAATAGGGGCCTCCTTCCATGTGACGAGGTTCCTGGTACATTAAGATGGACTGATCTTCCAGACCCAGCAAATGCTGCTATCGTGAATAGCAGGATGTTCATTGCGATTGAGAATGAAAAATCATTATGCAGACTTCTTCAAGCAAGCAGTCACCGGTACGTGGATATTACTACCAACCAAACATTCACACTTATTAATCATCAAATAGATTCACACGGGAGATTATTCAAGAAAGTCACCGAACAGTTCACAATAATATAGTTTTCACACTTAGTCGCTACTTTGAGATCCCTTCTGAGTTCCAAGAAGTCGATAGTAGCTCACGCCCCAAGGTCAACAGCAGGTTACCCCCATTCGAATCATTAGAACCATTTGACGCTGAAGACAAATGGATTTTAACTGCTAGTATTGAGGTTCAGAATGGAGCCGATCCTGATCATATGAAGAGTGCAATGGCAGAGTTAGCGGGAGCCCAAGAGGAATTCAAAGGATGTTTTGCCTTAAAAGCAGCAGACAGGCATACCTTTGATACCAAAGTCAAAGTGCAGGCTTGAGGGGAATATGTAATAATGTGGTGACGTATTCGAAGACATGAGAGCTTGTCTTCTAATCACTTGATATGGAGGGAGAAAGCATTTTTGAAGAGCCGTGGGTTGGTCCTATGGTTACAAATCGACCATGAGAGCCACATGGAAGCTCCAGAGAAGCCGCAATAGATACTGGTACATTAGGATGGCATCACAGCCGATATAGAAAATGAAGTCATATCCGTGAAACTGTTGTATTGTATACACAATTGTTCCCCCACCATTCTAACTTTGGAATACCAATCGATTTATAACTGTCTTCCCAACGCAATATCCACCTAGACAACCCTCTATTGGTTCTTGTATGTTTGCCAGACTGCAATGCCGAATGGAGCACCTATAACTAATATTAGTGTGATTCCCACAACCCCCATGCCCCTCAGCCGAGTTGCTATCCTAACTCACCGAATCCAAGAGCCATGAATCCCCAGTATCTTACGGCAAAGAATCTTGTGTTTGGGTTGAATGGAATGTTGCTTCGTGGTCCCTCAGGGTAATGGTATGGAGAACTCATTTGAGCACGGGTAGAGTGGAAGCCACGACGGGCGACCATTGAAGTTGAGGAGGATGCGCGGACGGCGGCTCTAGACAACATCTATCATGATTTATCAGTCACTCCTCTTGCCGTTGTTATGAATGCACAGTCTTACCTTGAAAGATTGATTTCTGATATGTATTTTTGGTATATAGTCAATCGAACGATTTTGATTGAAGCTCGGTTTGGCACTAGCCGACAATCCAACTAAAAAAATTAGTGCCTAAGGCTAAATAAAGAATGGGACTTTATCAGAGATAGTGCCCGGGGCGGAAAGCGATAATAAAAAATAATCTTTGTTTAATCCACACCTTTGACTTTTTGATACTATTTAGAAGTATCAACAAACCACAATTGCCTTTTTTATCTTGGTTAAGGTGATAGAATATCATTCATCATGGATGACTTATTTGACGCCTTCGACGATAAGCCCCAAGCGGCTGCTCCCAGCAGGCCCAAAAAGGCAAAGAAAGACAAGAAAGATCGCAGCAAGAAAAGAAATGCGAATGGAGATGTAAAGCCAATTGCGGATGCGCAAGATGTGGATTCTGAGATGGCAGATCTCGAGGAGCCAGTGGTGGAAGCAGATGTAGAGGAAGAGGATAATGAAGAAGACGACGAGACTACAGAAGCAAAGAAGGACGTAAAGCGACGCAGAAAGGATACAGAATCAGATCCGGTGGTTACAGATACCTTCGAAACAGCACAATCGCGAGAGCTAGCTGCTTCAGCAGGATTACAAGGCGCTCCAGAAGAAACAGCATTGGTACTACAGCACAACATTCAGCATCAAGTTTCTTTACCTCCCGATTACGAATACGTTCCAATATCGCAACATAAAGCTCCTGCCGAACCCGCTAGGACTTGGCCTTTCGAATTAGATCCTTTTCAAAAAGTTGCTATTGCATCAATTCAGAGAAATGAGAGTGTATTGGTATCGGCGCATACTAGTGCTGGAAAAACCGTTACAGCAGAATATGCGATTGCGCAATGCCTCAAAAATAACCAGAGAGTCATTTATACCAGTCCCATCAAAGCTTTGAGTAACCAGAAATATCGAGAATTTACTGCGGATTTTGGAGATGTTGGTTTGATGACCGGAGACGTCACAATTAATCCAACTGCGACTTGTCTGGTTATGACAACGGAGATTTTGAGATCCATGTTGTATAGAGGATCTGAGATCATGCGTGAAGTCGCGTGGGTTGTCTTTGACGAAATTCATTACATGAGAGATAAATCCAGAGGTGTGGTCTGGGAAGAGACGATTATCTTGTTACCAGACAAGGTCAGATATGTCTTCTTATCTGCAACTATTCCCAATGCTATGCAATTTGCCGAATGGATCACCAAAACTCACAACCAGCCATGTCACATTGTTTACACCGATTTCCGACCTACCCCTCTACAACATTACTTCTTCCCAGCTGGCGCAGATGGTATACATTTGATTGTCGATGAGAAGGGAAACTTCAGGGAAGATAACTTTTCGAAGGCCATGGCAACAATAGAAGATAAGAAAGGGTCTGATCCAGCAGATATCAATGCAAAACAGAAGGGACGCGGTAAAGACAAGAAGACCAATAAAGGTGCCAATAAGGAGGGTTCGGACATCTACAAGATTGTTCGAATGATCATGTTGAAGCATTACAATCCTGTTATTGTCTTCAGTTTCAGTAAGAGAGAGTGCGAGGCATATGCATTACAAATGAGTTCCATGGCTTTCAATGATCAATCTGAAAAAGATATGGTTTCGAAAGTTTTCGAGAGTGCAATCGAGTCTCTCTCAGAAGAGGATAGGACTCTTCCTCAAATCCAACACATTTTGCCATTGTTGAGACGTGGTATTGGTGTGCATCATTCTGGACTTCTTCCTATTCTCAAAGAAACTATTGAAATTTTGTTCCAGGAGAACTTGATCAAGGTCCTTTTTGCTACAGAGACTTTCTCCATTGGTCTGAATATGCCTGCGAAGACTGTAGTCTTCACTAGCGTTGAGAAGTTTGATGGTCAAACAACTCGATACCTGACACCATCCGAGTTCGTACAAATGTCGGGTCGTGCCGGTCGTCGTGGTCTCGATGATAGAGGTATTGTCATTATGATGATTAACGACAAAATGGAGCCAGAGAGTGCCAAGACGATTGTACGTGGAGAGCAGGATAAGCTCAATTCAGCTTTCTACCTTGGTTATAACATGATTCTTAATTTGATGCGTTTGGAAGGAATTTCACCAGAGTTTATGTTGGAGCATTGTTTCTACCAATTCCAGAATACTTCAAGTGTTACTGGTCTTGAAAAGGAATTGCAAGAATTGCAAATTGCTAGGGATGACGTTCAGATTCCAGATGAAGCAACCATTAAGGATTACTACGATCTTCGACAACAGCTTACTACATATACCAAGGACATGCGTGATGTCATCAATCACCCGAACTATTGTCTTCAGTTCATGCAACCAGGGCGAGTCGTTCATATCAAACATCAAGAACATGATTTCGGCTGGGGAGCAGTCGTAAAGTTCACAGCACGACGACCAAGTAAGGGATCTGCGCAAGAATTTCCCCCGCAACAAGCATATATCCTTGACGTGCTTCTGCTAGTATCTTCGGACAGTACAGTTACCACACAAACACAAAGCGACCTACCATTAGGTATCACACCACCTGGTGCGGGCGACAGGGGTAAGATGGAAATTGTTCCGGTACTCCTCTCATGTGTTGAAGCTATTGGTCATGTTCGTATCTTCCTTCCAAAGGACCTCCACCCGGCCAATGAACGAAATCAAGTACGCAAATCTCTCGAGGAAGTCAAACGTCGTTTCCCAGATGGTATCGCAGTGCTTGACCCAATCGAGAACATGGGCATTACGGATGATTCCTTCAAGAGACTTCTTCGCAAGATTGAAGTTCTTGAATCTCGACTACTCTCTAATCCTCTTCACAACTCTCCCCGTCTCCCCGATCTCTACAACCAATATGCTGGCAAACTCGAATTCACCAAACAAATTAAAGAAAAGCGCAAGGCTATTTCCTCCGCATTGAGCATCATGCAACTTGATGAACTCAAGTCGCGCAAACGTGTCCTTCGTCGTCTTGGCTTCATCAACGAACAAGAAGTCGTCGAACTCAAGGCCCGTGTTGCATGTGAAATTTCATCCACAGGCGATGGTCACGAACTTCTTCTTTCGGAACTTCTCTTCAATGGTTACTTCAATGATTTAACACCGGAAATGTGCGCAGCCGTTTTGTCGGTTTTCATTTTCGAAGAAAAGAGTCAATGTCCTCCACTCAAAGAGGAATTGGCTTCTAAATACAGAGAAATCCAAGCTCAAGCAAGGATCGTCGCAAAGGTTACAGCAGAGAGTAAATTAAAGATGAACGAGGAAGAATACGTTACTAGTTTCAAATGGCAACTCATGGAAGTTGTTTACGTCTGGGCACAAGGAAAGAGTTTTGCGGAAATCTGGTAAGTTTCTTTTTCTTTCTTTGGTCTTTTTGGCCCTTCTCAATCAGGGATCCTCACAGGAGATGAAATAACACTATACTAACGCGCTCCAATAGTAAAATGACAGACGTCTACGAAGGATCTCTCATCCGACTCTTCCGTCGTCTCGAAGAACTTCTCAGACAAATGGCTCAAGCAGGAAAAGTCATGGGCTCGGATGACATATCGAATAAATTCGATGAGTCGCTTAAGAAAATCAGGAGAGATATTGTTGCGGCACAAAGTTTGTATTTGTAGACGTTTCGTCATACTCAATTCGTAACACATTTGTGGAAAAACGTGGTGTTTCTGGAAGAAGAACAGAAATGATTTAATTCAATCATTCGATTCTTTTGGCTTTCAGCTTTTGAAAGTCGATGACCGACCTCCTCGTTACATTTTAATTCGGTGGTAGTGTGTATGGTGGTGGATTTTTCATCTTTTTTGCTCTTCTCTTTTCTTTTTCCATGTGGGTTTATGAACTTCGGAATTTGAATCCTGAATTTTTGAATGTTCATCGCGATGGAGTATGGATTTTTTGAGATTCTTTTTTTTACTTTCTTCTTCTTCAAACTCAAAATGCATACAGGTATGGTGAATGGAGTTTCTATCCTTTTTTTTTGGCTTTTTTCTTGTTTTGGCATCTACACCCGGGGGGAAGGAAGTGAAGTGGTAAATGGGTGTGAAGAATACGTGTTTGTGTGTGTGCGTCGTCTTCAGAATTTGAGATGGCGATGCGACGCGATGGAATGGGATGCGATGGGTTGATATGGGATATTGCAGATGCAGATGGATAGAGATGGATGGAGAAGGAATTAGATATTTGTGATATCAATACAGTGAAAGGGGAATAATAACCTACCTACCTCTTGCCTACCTACCTATCATCTTCTATATTCTCTCTAGATAAAAGCAAGGAATGAATAAACTAACTTCCTTTTCTTAGAACTCTTGATACATTACTCGTCACGAATCACATCACATCACATACACTCCTCACAAAAATACCCTCCTCACCTACATCATCCACCACACACACACACACATCACCCATCCATCACAAATCTCTCCACAAAATCCCATAAAAACCGAGTTAAAGTTTTCTTTCTCAATATCTCGCTATATCTCTGTATCGCTGAATCGCTATTATTATATCTCACTGTACGTTCGTTGTATCTCTATACATATGCTGCTCTATCTCTTTTGCTTCACCAACCTAATCCACCCCATCTCATCTCATCTCCTATTAACCACACATGATGCGCACCCTCTCATCATCATTAATCTAACACCTTATCTCTCTTCTCTCTAGCCTCCGTGCCTCTCTATCCTTCCCCTTCACCTTCCTCTACGCTTAACCATCTACGCATCGAGCGAATTTTCGAAAGCAAACTGCCAGTGGACAAAACATAATGCCATCAACCAATTAACCATTCAGTATCTATCAGATCATATCCCAACGCGACGTTCATCCATCTAGCCATTGATTCCAATTCACAATCCAACACATTAGCTCGTCTTTCCTCTCCTGCTCTCACTTGTCTCTTTTGCTCAACTTCTCCCCCAAATATTAAGTTCCATCTTGCGTCTCTCCAGACAATCTACCCACTCCGCCCCAAAATTCAATTAAAACAAAAACTTGGCTTTCGACTCAACACTATGTACACCACACGTATATCCATCCATCCATCCATTCCTACCCACCCTATGCATTTCGCCACTAACCCTCGCTCCATGGACTTATGAGAAAAAACAACAACAAAACATCGAATAATCTTTTAAACTCCTCGCTTGGATATCTTACACATCTCGCTCGCATCTTGCATTGAAATTTAATATCGACTTGCTCTCTTTCCCTCTTTGTTCCGCTTTCGTATCCCTTTCTTCCTTTAAGATTATATTCGGGCGTGTATTTATGTGTAATCCTTCCGTCGTAATTTCGGATCCATCGACCTCGTCTCATGTCTTCCTCGTATGCAACCATTCTTTCCAATGATTCATTCTCAGAACAATCCTCCAGTGCCAAGCATGCTTGGAACTGCTTTACGACCCACTCTTTTTCCTGGCATATCCATACGTGGTACTCCTGCAACACTCCGTGGCTCTTTCATTAATCCAATATCCAATCGTGCTGGGATTCTAGAGACAATCGTCTTGTAATCACCAGGAAATTTAGCATCCCTAGGTACCGGAACCAATGCAGAGCGCCATAAGTGATCTGATGTATCCTCAAGGAAACTAGGTCGAAGTGAAGCTTTCGAGGAGAAGAATGATGCGCGTCCTCTAGACTTCTTCGCTTGAATAATTGAATCGAACAACTGAATATCTCGATCGTTCGATTGCTTTGTTTCCCGTTCATGAATGAATTCATTGAATGCTATTTAAACATTAGTATACTTTACAACTATAATCACGGAATGAATAATAACCTTGTGTCTGTTCCAACATTGCAATATATTGTTGCTGATCGCTCGGTAGACTCTTTTTGAATGCAGCTAAATCGAAACCATATAATTGTCCACTTGACTTTTGCTCTTTCGATGGCCGACCAAGATGCTTTCGATAAGTGTAAAACAAATTTGCGAAACATCGAACGAAAGCTGCACGTACACGATCTGCGTGGAAGGCGGCTGGACAGACAAGTGAACACCAACCTAGACAGCGGCCGTGGGATACCGTGCTACAAGCGTTACAAGTATACATGCCATCGTCCTCTGCCTTTTCGTCACATATGGAGCATACAGATGCCATGTCGTTGGAATTGTAAACAAAGCAATGTCCTTCTACCCAAATTGTCGTTTCCGTATTACGAACTGGTTGCATGAGCATGTTGGGCATGATTGTTGAAGCAGCAATAGTTGAGGCCGCATAGGCGGATGGTGCATAAGCAGACGGTGCATAACCATACATAGAGTGGCTATCACCAATGGAAACCGCAGAAGTGGAAAGACTAGCCGAATGACCATTGACAAATGGTGCACTCGGTCGACGAAGTGTTGGTTGACGTTCCAAACCAAATGAGGAACTACGTCTCGAGTTTGTATCGAAATGACCAGACCTCTTTTCTCTCAAAGTAGCCGTCAGAGCAAACCCAGAATCGTTTCGAGAGATGGGAGTTGTAGGCATTGGTGGACAGTGACCAGACACAGGCGACAAAGATGTTGGTGGACTGGTTCTACTCGACCTGCTGGTCGATGGACGCTCAACACGAGTATGGTCATTCTTTGATTGCAAGAATGCATTGAAAACTAAAGGTCTCTTCCTCTTCTGTAGATCTGGCTCTCCAAATGTGGTCGAGTTCTGACTAACGTACTTACCCAAGGTGCCTGGTGGTGCATTTTGTGTGAATACTGATTCGTTCTCCGACGAGAATGCATCATAAGGAAAAGTTTCAACAGCGTAAGGAGGTGGTGCTACCTCTACACCACATCTGTTGTGATGAGGAGCTGCCAACTGCAGGAGGGATACGAGCTTTCGACGTTGTTGTCGTGGTAATGAAACAGGCGGGGCAGTAGACTCAACGGAATCTTGATCCAAATCCACGAAAACATAATCATCCTCCGGAAGCTCTATATTATCATATCTTCTTTCGATTCCAACAATATAAGGACAAGGTGCTTCCAGCGCCGAAATTAATCTAGCCGGTAGAACTGGAATGAATATGCTTGCCCATTTTAGTGGATACAGAAGACTGACCAAAGCCTTACTAGCAAGATGTAACATAGCTGTATGGGATGACAGCAAAATGATCCTAGATTCCGATAACATAAATTCCACCAGAGCAACGATATTGGGTATACTCAAAGCTCTGAATAGTGCATAAATATCTGTATTTCGTGAATCTGGTAGTTCATTTGGGGCTTCCTTTCGTGCAAAGAGTCGTAGTTCACGCACTGCAACTTCAATTTGGGTTTTCGAGGATAGCGGGCTGAGTGCTTCGGTACACAGGTTGACAACATATCTCTCCAGGGGTTGCCATCTACCGATTTTTGGCGAGCTTGCAGGAACTCGGAGGATTCCACCATCCGTCATAGGTACCACAACAGCCTTCAGCCATTCCTTCCAGAAGCTTGTCATACTTCCATCTCTGCCAAGAACTCCATATGCCCTAGGTATCCAAAGCCCCGTCTCGCCATCAGTCAATCCCTCAATTTTGGCTGCTGCGCCGTGTCTGACAGGCCTCAACATATCAGTCATCAAAGTAATTTTCTCCTCCACTGCACTAATCTGCTCCTCCAACTGTTCTCTGGCGGCTGAGCCGGATACAACACTGGGCAATCTTGCGAGCAATTGTGAAAGATGTGCCCGCTCTGCAGCCAATCGTTCTCCCAAACTAGCCGCAAGTTCTCGTTCCTCGTTTGTCATATGGCTTTGTCTCCAAGCTTCACATCTTCTTTCGACGTTTCCGGCCGCTTCTTGATCCAATGGCTTCCAAACAATTACAGTAATACCGTATATTTTGGAATTATCATCTGAGGTCATAGCAAATCCATGCCAGGTCGATCGTGGTCGTTCGTCGGAAGAAACGATATTGATATCATTTGGAAATGCAAACATAGGGACGTAATCAGGAAATTTACCTCTCCTCGGCAATTCTTCCGTCGCGTGCTTCGGTGGGTATCTATCGAGTAAAACTGGTTCAAAGCGTCGTTTCAAAGGGTGCATATCAGGATCCAGATTCAGGGGCTCTGGAGGGGGAATGACTGAATTGTAATTGCTAAGACGCCTCGAAGTTCGAACTGACACTGTTAAAATTATCAGTATGACTACTTTAAAGACATGAGAAGCCTGCGGGTAAAACCCCTCTTGGATGTATGCAATGCATGTAATATATGTGCCGCATCGGGACGCAGATTGTCGGACTTACTACTTCTACCCGCCATGGAAGGCTGTCTCTTTACACTGTTCAGATCTCTGAAACTAATTCTTCTCCTGATACTTCCACCCACACTCCTCAAAGTCGGGCTTCTCCTATGTATATTTTCTGCATCTTCCACTTTTAATCTTGAAGCTCTAGGATTTGTCATGGGAGGTGCAGGTTGTGTTGTAGCTCCAGCACTAAAACTCAAGTCATCCAGGAAGTTCTCCCGCTCACTCGCAAACTTCAGTAGCGCCGTATCGAAGTCAAAATTTCCAAATATTCCTCCCACCTCGCTCTTTGTGCCATTTCCGTTGCCATGTACGTTGCCATTTAAGTGATCCAATTCACCAGCTTTGATTGTCATGCTACTTCTATTGCTCGCAGTCGCCTCCAGTTCATCGAGAGTGGATATTGAACTGCGCGATTCATGCGAAGATTGTTTACTGAGACGATTCCAAGAGCTATTGCGGGAATGTCGGGCTGAAGCGCGGTTGTTATTCGGAGGAGGTGACGATTCACCTTCAGGACTTTCTTCTATTGTGGCATCAACTTGAGGAGACGGAGGCGGTTGTATGCTGTTGCTTGATCTATCTCTGGAATTCGAAGGGAAAACCTCGGGGCCATATTGTAGAGAATCAATCCCCGCGATCCAGAAGTAATCTGCGAGAGGAGCCGAAGTTGAATTATTGTTATCCATGGCGAACGAAGAGTTATTGAAAGCCAAATATACTGAATGTGTTGGATGTACTGATTGTATTGGCAGATTTGCCAGTGATGGGTAAGTGAGATTCCTTTCAATTTGGATATGACATTGAATCGAAAGAGTATGTGGTGGACGCTATTACCGCGAACTTCAGGAATAATAAGTTATTAGACTGGAGAAGAGGGAGGGATGAACCGATGTTTTCGTGGATAAAGTGAGAGAAGCTCCTTGTAATCTCGGACACCAGGGCAAAGGGTTATACACTTTCCCGACTATTTAATGAACAGCAAGCTCGTTTTCTTTTTCTTTTTTGGTTTGAAGTCTTGGTGTGAGTATCTGAGAGGCAGTGAAAGATAAATCAAGGTTGATGCTAGAAAGGAAGATTTGCAGATCAGACCCTTTGTGAATACGGTGCACGGTGGATGATGGAGCTAGGAATGAAGTACTTTCCCCTTGAAGCTCCACTGTTGTTTAATCAAATCAAATCAAACCAAATGAATCCATCGATCAAACAAACAAACAAACACCTTAGGTAAACTGTTCGATTGTTGGCGTTTGGGTTGAATAGTTGAGCTTTTGGGAAATGGAGAAGAAGAAAAAGAAGAGAAGAAGAATCTGCGAGAGAGATATGGAAGTGCAGTGGGAGTGGAAGTGGAAGTGGAAGTGGAAGTGGAAGTGGAGATGGGATTGAGATTGAGATTGTAAGTGAGTGATATTGATTGGTATGAATTTGATAGTGAAATAAATTATGGTTCAACTACCGGTAAGTGAAGTCAAGTAAAGTGAAGTGAAGTAAAGTAAAATGAATTAATAAAATGGGCTGTGTATAAAAAGATTAGAAGATTGTTTTTATAAATGGAATTGAATTGACTTGGTTTGAGTTGAGTTGGATTGAATAGGATTGAATTGAATTGAATTGAATTGAATTGAATTGAATCTTCCAAAAGAATGACAATGACCATGACCATGAAATGTCAATAGATGGAAAGATGTTGATTGTGTGTAGTAAAGTATTAAAGTAGCATGCATGTACTATGTATGTACTGTGTAAGATACTGTGTCCTATGTCCTATATCCTTATATACGGTATATATGGTATACGGGAAAAGGGAATGCATGTTATATTGATTGCCTTGGCTGGATGTTGAAGGTATACGAAGCACAAAGAAAGAAGAGAGAGAGAGAGAGTACGAGAGTACACAAAGTACAAAAGTATCGTAAATACTCAACAACGTAACCTTTCTAGGTATATTTTGTCTTTTCTTCAGTTTCTATATTTGACTTCTCTCTCCCCCTCTCTCCCCCCTTTTTTTCTTTCTTTTTCTCTCTTCTCCCCCCCTAAAGCGAACAAAAAAGCGCCGTGTCACTCCAAATAATATTCCTTATCGTGAAGCTACCACCTACCTGTTCCCTACATACCTGCCTATCTATCTACTGTACCTAGCAAATGATCTTCTCCAGAAAAATTAAAGAAAAAAGCAATTGGATTTTCAAAAGTTTAAATGAAGCAATATAAAAAAATACTTGAGTCTTGATACTTTGGCATGAGATGAGGATGGAGAAGGAAGAAAAAAAAGATAGTGGACAATCCCAATTTACTCCAGTCGAAGTGATTAGTTGAAGTGTGTATGGTATTGAAATCAAATATCGAATCCAGGTACGTATGGAAAGCTATTAATTTATACTTTTCTATATCAGACCTTTGTGTTACGAATATATTCATTTCTATGTTATTCATGCTCTCACAATAATATCCATTCAATTCCTCTTCTTTTCTCTCCTCCCTCTCCTCCCTCTCCTCCCTCTCCTCCCTCTCCTCCCTTCTCCTCCCTCCCCTCCCCTCCCTTCTCCTCTCCTCTCCTCTCCTCTCCTGTCTCATCAAATCATCCTTTTACACAACTGTACTGGCTGTCTCCCCCCATATTCTACATCTACATCGTACACCCCAAAAATATCATTTGTCGTATCGACAAGGAAGCAAGCTAATCTTCAAACCCCTAAGGATCCAAGGATCTAAGGATTCGAAGAAGGGATTAAATAAGATCAAGTGATTATCAACCTAGTTAAATAGCGCTTTGTCGATCTTTCTCCCACTTATACTAATGATGAATGGCGTGAACGGCGAAACACATTTATTATTACGCTTTACGCTTTGCGCTTTACACTTCACTAGATCAGGTACCCGAATCATTAGGGGATAGTTTGGAGAAACGGTTCTTTAATCAGTTCAGATGGTATTCATGCTATATATCGTTACATCCAATCATCTTCAACCATAATCTTTCTTATATACTTTGCAGAGTTTCTATTTATTTGACTTTATTCATATAATGATATATATATAATTAAGTCAAATTAATCAAAATCATGGATTCATACGAATCAATATTTCATCCTCCAGGTACTAACTAGTACTACTTCCTCTCAATATACTCAGCGCTACTTACTGATACATTCATCCATCCATTTATCTCGATTTATCCATTCATCCATCCACTCATCCACTCATCCATTCAATAAACTTATCCGCCACAACTCAAATATAGGACCTTCTAGTACAACAGTACAACAGTACAACAATATCATCAGACTTCAAAAGATCTCGAATATCTCATAGTTATCAAGGAGCGATGAGATGTACCCTCAACGAATCACCATTCAATTCAACGTTCCTCTAACTTCATTGAATGCGTAACATACATACGCGAAATGCATCCCAAATAAGTCCGGTATTGCGTGGCATAAACTACTTCAAACCAAGTCTCTGATGCCATGGAAACGTACGTACCTGACTTTACCTTAACCAATCCACTAAATTGTACGCCTAGAACATTTCAAGTTTAGGTGCAGCAGTAGCACCAAGGAAACCCGAAACTCTGACACTGCAAAACCGTTAACTGGGGATTTTTTACAGAAGCAGACGGAGAAGAACACAAAGAAGAGTTTAAAATACATTACGATTTACGATTCAAAAATCGCCATGGTACAAACGGAAAGAAAAGTTTAAATCGAGGAGAATCCTAAATAAATCAAATCCATCATAGATTCTCTGTTTCAGAATATGAACAAAATGTGCGTCGACCTCTATTTTACTCATTGATTCGATTACAGATCTCTACAAACGGTCACTTGCATAACGAAACATTTCGTGTTCCCACCAAAATCCCAATCCTTCCCTCCACAAAATACAGGGAGGATTGGATTGTATCCCTGAAATAGGATGGCGGGCAGGCGAGAAGAAGCTCTCGAATGTCACTCTACCTACATTCAAGGGGGTTGATTTTTTTGGCTGCATTTTGATAATCTTGCATTAAAGGGATTGTACAAATCGGATGGGAATCTACATAATACATACTTCCCTTTGTGTCAGATGTGAAATATGCAAAGTTGTGCTAATGAATAATAAATAATAAGTTAACGTTAATCCCTTTTATTTCTTTCTATTTCGCACTGTTCAGTATTTGGTTGGACGGATCCATATTAGTTCTATTATATCAGATAATACTCGATTTGATCAATCAACCCACCATCTGAATCTCCAATGTATCGTTTCCATCCTCTCTCGTCTCATCTCATGATTACCCATCACCCATCACCCCTTACTATCACCAACATGGGAAATTTCCAAATGTGATAGGAAAATGCACTTCCATGCATATTTACCCAGGCACATTCAGGTATATGTATATATCAGCTCCCCGTGGCTGATTCTAGATCTTCCATTCCTTCCATTTCTTCCACCGCTTCTTTCCCTTTCGAACTTTTACTCGCAAAACTTCTCTTCAAACAGGTCTCGGATCTCGATCATGATGAAGAATACCTTTCCGCTTTATATTTATTTCAATATCTCCGTATATTATATTATATTATATTCAAACCTCGGTGTCTTTTCCACATCCCATCCAGCTAGCTAGCTAGCTATTCGGCTAAAAACGCATTTCTGGTACACACCTACCTACCTACCCACCGGTGTGAACGTCGTGTTCCGTAGCACAAAGATGGGATGTCAATGGCTACCGGCATATTATACCATGTAAGACTAAGACTAAAGATTTACTTTTGATCTTTTTTCGTTTCTTTTCTTTGGGTTGTCATGCTGTACATCGCTTTGGGGGGCGGTCCGTATTACGATCTGTCAGAGTTGTCGGAGTGGGATAATGTCACATGATGATTGATGTCTCCAAGTATCGATTTTGTGTGTGTGTGTGTGTGGGTGTGATGTTGCTTCTGTATTTGCTTTCGCTGTGTTACTGTTGTTGTTGTTGTTTTTTGGCGGGGGCCTTGTAATTCCGATTTGTTTGTTTGTTTGTTTGTTTGTTTGTTTGTCTGTTTGGGTAAACAATCATCTTATGCTTGAATGCCCTATCTTATACCCCTATCATACACATATTGTATACATATCCTACCAATTACTTTCTTTATCACTTTCTTTCTTTCTTTTCCTTCCCTCAAATCTTTACTTCTCAACTCGGGCCCAAATCACAAGTCCCAAACTCAGGGGCCCGAGAAATAGAAATAATGAGGCGAACGTACAAAGAAAGCCACGCCGGCGCCCTGCATACGATACATCGGAACTTGCGGATGAGATGTATGTCTATAAATAATGTGTATGTGATATGTGCTATGTGCTATGTTTCACATGACGGGATACGGAAGCGGGTATTCGAAACCCGGTTTCTTGGTAAGATGGTGACGATTTGGGGATGGGGATTATGGTGGAGGGTTTCTTTTGATTCTTCTTTTTTTGGTGATGTGTGGAGTGCGGAGTGGGGGGTTGAGGGTACGGACTGAGGATAAGATGGGGGATGTTTTGAGGTGGGGGCTTGATGGATATGTATGGTGCTATGTTGTTGTGTTTTGGAGATGAGATGAGGTACGGTTTTGGTGGTTGGTGGTTGAAGACTGACGAAGGATCCGAGACGGGAGTAGTGTGGAGTGGGAGGTGGTGTGAGAGGGAAGGAGTATATGTATTACAAAGTGGTCTGCTTTAAACTGGTTCATCAATGAAGATACAGGAATCAAGATGATTATCGTGAGAAGAGGAAGGAGTAAAAGTTTACTGGCCATATATATCTATATATAGTGTATGTGTTTGTTTGTTTGTTTGTTTGTTTGTATGTAAGCATACAGATGAAAGAAACTTAAACCAACTTAACCTCGCTCCTAAATTTCTCCCATCTCTTCGAATTCCACCCAATCAATCAATCATTTCCATTCCGCTATATCTCTGCAAATTACATCGTCGGGGAAGTAAGAGCTTCGGAGTGGATGGTAACGAGACTGCGCCTTTAAAAAGATAAAAAATACAGCTTGAGATTGGAGATTTGAGAGGAGATGAATTTTATGCGTTGGAAATGGTGGCATGGATACTGTATATGTCTGGTTTGGATTGCTGGTGAAGAGATGAGGTGTGCTTGGGAAGTTTAAAAACGGGAAGGGGGGGGGGGGGGTCTGGGAGTTTTTGTAGAGCTTGAGGTGCCTGGTAAATTTGTATTGGAGGTGGTTTTGATGGGTGGATTGAGCGAGCTGGATGCTGGTTTCTTGATTTCTTGATGGAGGGATCACGCTACCCTCCTGCGCGGGAATACAGCGAGGAGAGGAGAGGAGAAAGATACTCTGATGAGTGCAATAGAATGACGATGAGGGCAGAGATGAATTCGACTCGAAGAGAATGGAGTACATATGAGTACTCGGCACATGATACATGTAAATGGCTCGGCTAGTTAGATTAGACGAGATGAGACTATTGCTTATGCTAGCGGTTCAAGTGATTATAAAGATGAGCGAGGCGAGCAGAATACATATGTGGAGAGAGATTTTTGCTAGAGAAAATAAGAAGAGGGGGGGGGATCTGGAGATGGGTATTCAGAAAACTTGGAAATGAGGGTTAGTTTGAATGGTTATATAATGGGTGTTTTGGGAGATTGCAGTAGTCGGGGAAAAGAATCGAGTGCTTGAGAGGAGCGATAGGTGTGATGGAATGAAATGAAATGAAATGAGAGAGTGAAGATGAGGGAGTGGGTGAGTAAGATTTCATAGCTGGTTTATGCGGGATTTGAAATGTTTCAAAAATTCTCTCTTAAGCCATTACTGTTGAAACGCAAAAACTCCCACATATGCAGCTTCACGAAAATACCCTCCAGAGCTTCATGGGAAACCCTTTCCACTATGAATTGTACAAGAAAGTTTTTCCTCGATGCCGTCGAGAATGTTCGTGTCTTGGAGTTTTCATGGTCGTGGTTTGGTGCCATCTGTATAGTCCAGTGTGATACTGATGACTGGAGGAAAAGGGCTGCTCGGATGAGTATCGTGTGTGTATGGTTTTTTGGTTAAATATACGCTTCAGATGGTACTTTTGACTGACTTTTTGAACGGGTTCAGAATACCCTCGATGATGTTAAGTGCTAGTGAAAAGAAGTCACTAGGCCCGCATATACTACATCGCGTATGATGATCCATAGTTACTGCATACCAATATCTCTCGCGCACCTTTGGGACGACGGACTTGGGAGGTGTAAGAGCGTTTTATCCCTAGGGAGTTTGCATTTCCCTTATCTAGAAGCTCGTTGGGAGTGCAAAAATGAGAAAGAATGGGATAATTTTCCTGGTGTGGTCTCCAGGGCTATTATTCGAATTTGTAAATACCCATTTGAAGACTAGCTCTACGATGGCTCTATCTTGGAGCGGCATTGTCGGGATTGACTCATGATGGATTTTAATAAAAGAATATTATCGTTGAGTGGAAATAGCCGGTACCGCTCGTCGATTATGGGAGGAGACTGGTGAGGAGTACCTTTCTGGACTTTGGAAAACTCGGTTTCGTCAGCGGATGGGCTGGAACATGGATATGCAAGTCTTCGGTATGCTCTTATTGTCTAGAAAATTGCGGTTCCTTGATGGTCTTGGGCAGCAGTAGCTGGACTAGTGTGATATTTTTCCGACACAGCACTCTACGAGAAGAATTCTTCTATGTTTTAGATCTATCATCTATGTGTAGAGCTGCAAAGCAGGTATGTATCTAGAGGCGTCCTGGATGGTGCGCTACTATATTGATTCGCTCACGATACACAAAGCGAGCGGTATAAAACTACTAAGACAACAGAATATGCCAATACGATACTCTTGATAATCACACCTACGTAATCTCGTCTGAAGATAGATAGATCGATTTCAGGAAATCTTCGATGGGACTTTGTATAAAGACCATAATTGCGAAAGCGACAGTGATGATTTAAGGTCCTTGATGTTGCAGTTGGAACTTTTGATCTCATTGACGTGACAGAGGCTCGTGAGAAAGACTGTATGATTTATCAAGGACAATTACTAAGATCTACTAATATGAAGAATGGAAAGTATGAACGGGGGATGGTTTGAGGTTGCTTGTCGGCCAAGTCAAGATAGATGATCGTTCCTTAATCATAGGATCTTCCGTTCGATGATGGAGGTTGCACGGGCGGATCATTACAAAATATTCTTCTCTGAAGAAAATTTTGTTTTGATTGATTAGGATGAGATGAATTGAATTATTTCCGGTTTACAATTACTATTATTCAAGTCCGTAGGGATACCACACTGATGTGTTTCTTTCTGGGAGTATCTCCTAACATTTTGGATTGAATCTAAACCGACTATCGGAGCATCTATTATATTTCAACATTCTTTCTACATCTTCAATAGTCAAATTGCACTATCGTTACCCAGAAAACATTCTCCTTCGTATTCAGCTTCCATGGTTCGAGGAAGGGGGTAGATGACCTAAGCGAGCATCAATACGATGAAAGGTTCTAGTTGTAGTCCAAAATCGATTATACTGTGTTTCTGATGTCAATATTGAAGATTGGTAATGGCAAGGCAATTATCAGGAAGAACACGAAATATATATGGGCATGTAAGATATGTTTCAACAATTGTGGTTAGATATTTTGGTCGAGAATTGTGTGGGTTAGTGACAGATGTAGATGTAGATGGGTTATACAAGTTAGGATGAGCCGCACTGGATTCATGCCCAAAACTCGATTTCATCTCGAAAATTCATCCCCTTACCCTAGTGTTTGATTGGCTCATGCAAACTGCTACTTATCTATTTCACAGAAAAGCGCTGACAGGCTATTCAATACGGCTTATACAGCCTCCTGTATATGTACACATTTGAGCCTCCTCTTCCCTGACTTCAAATATAGGAGTGCAACAATTCAGAATATAAGACATAAAATATATAGCGACTTCTTTTTTTATTCCAACCTCTCTGCATATATTTATTCATGTGTATCTATGGCCATCGAAACAGCTGTTCCGCACCATAGATATTAGCATCGGTCATATTAACTTGAGTGGCATAGTCTTTATACGAGTCTACAGAACCCACAAAAGATGGTAGGAATGCACTTTATCTATAGCAATCGTACACGCCGAGTTTATACTCTTTTCAACACCTATCAGATGATACTGTATTTTGAGAAGAGAAGAGTTATTCACGTAATGAGATACAGATAATTGGTTACCCACGCCTCCCGTACGAACGTAGGCCGAGACAAACGTATTCAAGGCAAGCGGTGGCGAGCCAATTAATGGAGCAGCGTTCACAGGATGGAGTGGATGCAATTACTAGAATATCGCAAAGCTGCTACCTTCTCAATCCTATACATGCTATTGCACTCTCTAGAACGGTAGTGAATAGGGGTTTTATACTAAGAGGAACAAGAAGCCATATGAGATCACCTCTAGTAAGTGACACTGGATCACCGGTAGCCACCACTTGGATATCTCCTGGAGTAATGGTAAGTTATCCAGATCTCAAACACCACCCTACTATAACAGCCCAAAAGACATTCATGGGCGTCCCAACCTCTCCTCACGATCCCCCACAAACATCAAAGTCAAGCTGTATCTGGCGAGCTACCTCAAGAACTGAATATATTCCACTTACAGGAGGACTCCGAACTTCCCAAAGATTTGATGTGGAAGAGAATGAATCTCTTCAACTTAAATCTTGTCGATTAATGGATGTCACATTTATTCTGATGATCATTATTGAGGTTGCTCTTTACGGTGTTTCTGATCAGTGCAAATATGTGGTTTAGAGTTTTGTTTCATTGATTTCAAAGACATGTGTATTATTAAGATTTAAGTGAGTAATTGCATTATTCTGTTTGAATCCCAATCAGATCAAAAGTTCCAGATCTAACTGCTAAGAGAGAGCACGTAAAGTGCCAGTGAAAAATTTGGCACGAAAATATTATACAGTACTAATGGTACTTCGGGATGCGGATGTCGATGGAGAGACTTGGTAGAAGGATTGGGGTTGAACTCATTCATAAAGAAGCCTTGAAACGAGCATTGAAGAAAATAGTTGTGAGGTGGAAAGATGTGTAGTTGATGTAGTGGGTTGTGTTGTATTTATATACCAGGAGTTTTGAGCACGATCCGGTGGAGAATATCACTGAGAGGAATCTCGTTATGTTAATTTCGGATTTTTTGAGATAAAATGATATTGAGAATAAGGAGCACAGAGACTTTGAGCCGTCAATCGAAGTAGATGCTGCCACCATTAATGACTCTACATGCGGTGCTGCTCATGTAACCTGAAGCTACTAAGAACACGAAGAAACGGTTGATAGTTTAGCCAGGATGAAGTGAAAAGATAGTGTCTCGAAAAAAGAGATCTACACATCTTTGCAATCTTCTACCGGTGACGGAATTCCTGATTGCGGACTCTCTACATCCGCATTGACTTTCGCACCAGTATTCTCAAGTGTCAACCATTCCATTCCGGGTAGACATAAAAGACACAAACAACTTGCAACAAGCGCAACTATCATGGTATCTCTTATACCCTCATTATATGCTCTTCGCAACACTTCTAATGCGACTGGGTTGTCAACAAGTCGATTCAGATGCGATGCACCGGCTGCGATGATTGAAAAGCGAGGTATACTCGATGTTAGAGGGTTGCTTGCTAAGCCACTGAAGATTTTTGTGAGGAAAACAGGTTGACTGATGGCAAAGGCAAGGGACCTGTGAGAAATGGAAAGTTTTGTCAGCGTGGTTCAATACATGGAATTTAGGTATTTCTGTGACTTACGTTCCCAACTGCAAGCCAAACACAGTCAGGCCGTTTCCAATAGATAAGTCTTCTTCCCTGTTTATGGTCAGCATATATTTGTATATATGTGTATAAGCATTCGAAAAGTCCGTACTTCAGTGCAGCTTGCAGCGCAGTAAAAGGTTGATTGCCTCCTATTCCAGCGCCAGCTCCAGCAAGAAACATGAAAGCTGTTGAGCGAGCTGTCGAGGTATCAAGATCAAGAATTATCAGCAAACCGGCTGCAATTACCGTGATAATTGTTCCGGCGACCATATATGGCATCTGTAGAATCAGTTAGGATGTCAAATGAACATAATGGTATCACCACTCACATAATGTCCCAATTTTGTGACTAGGATGCCTGAAATTATTATAAAGATGACCCTTCCAGCATCCATGGCTATCATTCGAACTCCACTATTCAATGCGGAAGTACCACGTATGGCTTGAAAATATATTGGTATGTATTGCAAGTACTGAGAAATTTAGCTTCTTTTGGTCAGCAGGAGAAAGGCCAGCTACTCACAACAGCCATCTGAAGACCAAATAGAATTAGATAAATAGTACCAAATAGGACAGTTCGCTGTTTTAGAATCCTCCGAGGAATGAGGGAATTTTCGCCAGTGAACTTTTGAGTATATGCAAAAACTCCTAGCAAAAGACCGAAGCCAATGAAGAGACCAATGACTTCTGATGAGCGCCATGGTTTTGTTTGCCCACCCCATTGCAGAGCTAAGTATAAACACACAAAGGCGCTGAGAAAGATGATAGTTCCAACCCAGTCCATGCGTCGTAATCTTTGAAGAGGAGACAGTGATCTGATATCGCTGGTTTGTTTTGGCAATCTTGGTTTCACAAATAGCATCACCATTACTAATGCAATACCACCTATAGGCAAGTTTCTAGTCCCGTTAACACATGCCATAATAAGATTCAATGGAGCATATGATAGTAGACTTACATCCAAAAGCACCATCGCCATGTCAATTTATCTGTAAATATCCCCCCAAAGATGGGAGCAGTACAGGCACTGACTCCTTGCACGCTAAGCACATATCCATAATATAGAGGAACCTTTCTCTTGGGAACGGATAGTCCCACTATTGCTAGTGTTCCCTGAAGCAATCCAGCAGCACCACATCCAGCTATAACCCTACCAATAGTAAAAGATGCAGAATTAGGTGCAGCGGCACACAAACAAGACCCAACCTCAAATATAATAATAGATATCAAGAAGACATATCTAACGTTGAAATATTTGTATAATGCACCGAGAATAGGTTGAAGAGCAGTATGCGGCAGCATATAACCAGAACCATACTAGGCAAGGTCATCTATAGAGTGAAATGAGGTTGTAATTCCGGGAGTGGCTACGCCGATGACACTACTGTCAATGCCCGTTAGGAACATTCCTAGGGCTAGGGATATTGTTACGAGTGTAAGCCTCCATCCAGTCAGATATTGGTTTGAGAGATCTTCGACATCTTCGGGTGAAACTTTGGGTTGGCCGTCCAATGCAAGCATTTCCTTTTCGACCGGAGTTCTGGAAAGCTTGTCATTTTCCTCAACCATTTTGATATTCTGGCTGCTTCAAAAAGGAATAATGTCGGACATGAGAATAAACTTTAAGAGAATGAAGGTTGTAAAACTTGTGGCGTATGAGCCGAATTTATTGGCCTAAGCATCCATGAATGGGACAATGCCCCTATTCGAAGAGGAGATTAACGTAACACAAAAAACAATAATATTGGCAACCTCCAAGGAAATGTTATGATTGTTTCCTCGGATTCTCCAACCGTTGGCCATTACACATAGGTCATCAAATTCGGCTCATGCACCGACTAATGGCGAATTTGGGAGTCTCGTCCCACAAACATGCTTTGCGGCACAGCCAAATTTCTCAACGTTTGGCTATGTCTGTACTACAGCTAATCTTCTGTTTCTAAATTGAAGGGTCATTCTCGGCAAATGACCACTCTCTGAACAATTCGGCATCAAAATATGCCACACCAATGATAGCTGCATGTGAAGTGATGAAGAATCGAAAGGCTCTGTGTTTTGAGGGGGGGAGCATGACTACAATACGCCACTAAACGATGCAAAAGGAAGAGACCACGGTATGATGCCCCCATAATTCTGACAAGAGAGTAAAAGGAACAGATACATCAATAATAAAACGTCTGCAAAATCTTCAGGTTCCTAACAAACCACGAAACCAAAACTCGATATTCTCACGGTAGCATCAATTTGCCAGTATCTGGCTCACATCACTTGATATTTGTAAAGTCATGTCTATTAACACGAGAAAGAGCCTTGGTATTCATTAGCATTGCCAAGATAGTAAGATAAAAATGGATACCACATGTATGTACTTTCACCCACTGTTGTTAATACTGGCTCCAGACAATTATTGCTGTGCCGCAGAAAGTGGGCTGATGACAACAGGAGCGAGAACCTCAAATTTACATAATCATTTTCAATATCTCAACTTTCATTCACTTTAGAGATTAATAACTATGACAGCAGACTTGACCTGATCTTTTTCAAGTGAATTAAGCTTGGGGCTATTTCTGAGGGGTAGATGGGAATTATTTGCCGGCTTCATTCTTTTCAACAATTTGATGAACCCTCCCTTCCTCGACTATCTCCATCGAAATTATTTTATCAGAATAAAAAATGTCGTTTCATGCGTTTCTATCATCTGGAATCTCGAGTAGCTACACCATGTTGCTACTTACCACAGCTGTCACATTTCTCGCTCTTCCAGTCGGATTATTTATCTTGTCAGCTCAAACCCTAGCCTCCAACCGTGCCAAAGCTCGCGCAACAGGTCTTCCCTACCTCATTCGCTATGTATCACCCATGAATCCCCTCTGGCTTCTCTATGGCAGTTCCCTTGTCCGGCTTTGTCAACGACTTGGTATTGCATCTGAGAACTTCACACGCATCTATTCTCATGGCTGGGAAGCCAACGAACGAGCCCAAATCCACGTTGATTATGGCGATGCATTTCTTATTGTTCATCCTGCGGGTATACAACTCTGTGTTGCTGATGCTAAGCTTATCTACGATATTCTGGCCAGGAGAACGGAGTTCAGAAGAAATATGGAGGAGATGGCTGTTTTGGACGTTTATGGACGTAATTTGTCCACTGCAGATGACGCGGAGTGGCAAGCTCATCGAAAGATGACGACGGTTACTTTTACGGAAAAGAATAATGAGCTGGTTTGGGAACAGTCATTAGCTCAAGCAAAAGGAATGTTGGAGTACTGGGCAGGACAGGCGAAACAACCAATTCGATCGACACATCTGGATACCAAGAACTTCACGCTCAATGTTCTTGCAGCTGCAATGTTCAATGAAGTATATCCGTTTGAAGGTCAGGAGGTTGAGAAGGCAGACACTCATAAGAATGATAAGTCATACCAGTACCGAGAGTCTCTTTCCACGATTCTGTCCTCCATAATTCAAATTTTCGTTTTTGGAGAACAAGGTCTAAAAGCTTGGTGGACACCCAAATCTTTCAAAAATGCAGCCAAAGCCATGAACGACTTCCGTTCCTATATCTTCAGTTTGATGGATAAAGAGAAAGCACGTCTTGCACGCGGAGGAATCGAAACCCAGCATTTAGTAGCTCGTTTAGTGAAGGCTTGCGAGGAAGATGAATCATTAGATACAGATGTTACGATCACGGACAAAACTTGGGATAAAGGAAGAAAGATGACACTTACGAAAGAGGAGATCTTAAGTAATCTTTTCGTCTATGCTTTTGCTGGGAATGATACCACAGCTATTGCACTCACCAACTTGCTTATTCACCTTGCTGCAAACCCCGACACACAAGATTGGATTTCTGAGGAGATAAACTATTATCTACCCACAGATACGAATGTCGAATCCTGGAAATATGAAACATACTTTAAATTAAAGCGATGCAGAGCGGTCGTAGTAAGTTCCTCGTAACCTTTGAAACTGAAAACAAACTTACAAACAATAGTTCGAAACTCTCCGTATTTGTCACCCCCTATCTCAACTCGTAAAAACCACCGGTCCTAGCGAACAAACTCTCGAAGTTAATGGACAAACACATATTCTCCCACCTCATACCGCTATCCATTGTTCTATACCTGCTCTCCATGCGCATCCAAAATACTGGGGTTCCAATCCTCTTGCTTGGAATCCCAGCCGGTTTATCAGCATGTCTACCTCTGCTCGCACCGAAAATTCTGGCAAGCAAAATTTCGATGAGGAAAAGGTCGAAGTAGATACCTCAAATCATTTCATGCCTTTTGCATGGGGACAACGAGTTTGTCCAGGTAAAAAATTTGCGCAGGTGGAACTTGTTGCTGTATTAGCTGCATTGTTCAGAGAATGGAGAGTCGAGGTTGTCCCGAAGGATGGCGAGACTGGCGAGCAGGCAAGAGAGAGGGCATGGAAGAGTAGTTTAGTGGTTGATCATGAAAGACATATGTTGCATGAAATGGTTGATCCGGAGAGTGTGGGTTTGAGATGGATTAGGAGATGACGGGTATATGAGTCTAGCGCATTCTTGAAGTTTGCTATGGGAAGGTATTTGCGGTAACAAATTGATTATTGCTCAACATGTTCATGTTGAACTGCTGGATAAAGGTCCTATACGAGGATATGTAAAAGCCCTGGCGTTACCTTTGGACCAGCTGGCTCTGGATTTGTTGCTAGGAATCAAATATCGAATGGCGAATCACTCAGGCTTGATGTACCGTACCACTTAAGTTTGCTATGTATGCTTGATGAGCGCGATATGGCTCTGGAACATAAATGTGAATTTGTTGCTGCTACCTACACTACCACCATAACTCCATTCCATTTCATCATAACACCCCGCCCCCCCGGCAGTCCCCTCTCCGTCTCCAACCACGCCCCCCTATACTTCCATCCCCTCTCCTGAAATGTAGACACAAAGCGAACCTGAAAAGTCCATCGAGCATAGACAATGATCAGGATTTTGAAGCGTTCTTTTCTCTGAGCGATCCATTTCAGTACTTAGGTCTTGTGGAAAAAGTCCCTACTACAATCCTACCTGAACAAATCTAAGTAAACTTAAATCGGTCCTGGTAGGGCTGATAACGGATGCTGTGGTTATATGTAAAGAGGAAAGAAAAGAAGTTGAGATGAGGTGAAGGATTTTATGGTGGAACGGAGGTCTGTGCGTTGCCGTTGTGATTAGACAATGTAAACATTGATGCCTGAGGATGCTATTGAGATTTGGCTAAGGTTATGGAAGCGACGGGGTATTCAAAGGGGCAATTGGATAAATTTAGAGATCAAATTAGACGAAAAGAAACTAACGCTACACTTTGTGAGAGTTTCTTTGACAGTAATCGTTCATAGTATAACTATATGACATTACTAACCCCCATATTCAACCCATAATTCATATACCATTCATTCAACGCTCACAATACTCCATCAACCCAACCTCCATCTGGAATTGAAGTGATCCTATTGACAAGCAACTCCTTTCTCCCATCAATCTCGTAACAGAATGAGCTATTAGCAGGATAGTCAATTTTCCTCAATCTATCTGGTGATCCAAGAGGTTGTAAACTCTTGAGTCCATGCCATGAATTTAATATTATATGATCTTCCCAGAATGTCTTTCTCGCCGCTATAAAACTATCTTGCTCAGGTATGTTGAGGGTGGCGACTGTTTGCTATGGATAGTTTGCAGAGTCCTAGACCTTGCCAGCATGTTCTACAGGTTGATCTTCGAGGTTCTCGAGGAGCTGAACCCGAAAGAGATACTCTGGGTCATGGTTTATGTAGAAATCTTTGAGCCATTCACTGAGAATGTTATACGCATGGCCATATAATTTGGACCGTCTTTTTGTAAAGTTTTTTTGTGCCTCAGAAGATGGAACTAGAAAATTTCTGATCACATAGTCAAAGAATCTGTAAGCGGTTTGCGGATACTGTCATGTTGGCTAGATGTATGTCAGTAATTAGGCTATGGAAGGCGTCTGAATTGTGTAGAGATTTGCCTCCAGGTGGGTATTCCTGACTTGATCACGAGAATGTTGTAATGCTGAATCTTTGCGAGCTTCTAGATGCTTGTATAATTCGGTCCTATCTCCACCATACTTGATTCTCGGACCAATGCTATATTTTGTCGTCTTTGCATCTGCAAGATCCAATGCAATAGTACTATTGAATTCGATACTCTATGTAGCCAACTCTTTTCCGTCATATCATTCACCGTTAACATTGAAAACCCTGATTCCTAGACCTCAAGGTTGCGGATTACGATCATCGAGAGCTGGATCACCAGGTTCGGAGCTATATCGCATGACAATGGGATGTGTCTTCGGATTGGAAAACATGCCTTGCGCAAGACGTGGAGGTAAATCACCAACAATCAATTCACCCTTGACCAGTCCTTGAGCGCTTGCGTGCGTTCCTTGTGATAATGTTAGCATTTCTATTCTGATCTATAGGTTGAGAAGCATTACCTGCAAAGCAATGACAATGGGCATTGAAATGAGGCTTTTGTGATGCATTGATTTGGTCTGCAATAGCTTGTATTTCTTCTTGTTCATTTGGAGGAATAGCTTCAACCCCCGGAGCATCATATTCGATGTAATTGCGATATTCCAGCTCCTCTGATACGATGGAGCCGATGATATGAGAAAGTGCAGTTGAAGATTGACTACTGGAAGTAAGGAGGAGAAGAGATGTTAAGAGCTTGAAGTTTGATATATGATGAGTCTTTCCAAGATACTTTAATGAGCTTCATATACCAAGTAGATATACATTCGCTCGAATGGCTGAATGGGCGGGTAGATGTCAATTGAATGGCACATTCCTGATGATACCATAACCTTCTTCCATCAATTTGGATAGACATTTATAAAACAATAAACTTAAGTGGCGATATAAACATCAAATCAAAGAAGAAAATTGGTAATTGGAGAACAATTCTACGACTACAGAATATAGTTCTCCCGTCCCCGCATCTGAGGATCTGTTACCAGTGAGAACCGTAATTTGATTTTGTAGCACTTATCTTATATGGAAGTAACTCAAATCATTCCATTGGCCCAGACTACATAGGCTTGGATGAACAGTATTTCGGCTTTTGCCCTTTTTATTGACATATGTAGGGTTTTGATGTGACACTTGCTTCTATATAGATAAATATCTTATATCACTACCACATCATTCAATTAGCTTTATTCAGACATATACAGGTGAAATAAAAGTAGATGGCCATGGGAATAAGTTGCAATTGATGCAGGTGAAGTCTGTTAGGTTTTGGAATATTAACCTTCGTCGATGTAACCAACAGAGTAAATACAAGAATAAAAGCGATAGGAATATGTATAAATACGGTGACTTGGTTACCCCTAAAGCGTATCATTACGCAGCTCTAAGACTTTGGGCTGAACATGTACTGTGCCATAATTGGAGAACACTACCTTGTAATGTTCGAATCTCACAGCCTCGACAAAAATTGAATTGCGATTTGTCCAAAAGAGAGAGTTCTTTTGTTTGTTACTGAATTTGTTCCTATTATTAAATAATGTCAGCCACAGCTCCTACGGATTCCTCTAATGTTACTTCTCCAGGTTCGTTGCCCTTGTACATCGCCGTTATGGTGGGGAAGCCCATGCTATCAGAACAAACACTGACAAAATAATAGCGAAGAAGAAGAACAACAAGAAGAAGAAGAATGCCAAATCAAAATCAAACGGAGAAATACCTCAGATCTCAGACCAAGTGAACGATCTTGCACTAACCGTGGCAGAAGAGGAAGAAAATCCAGAGGAATCTGGGCAGTCAACTGTGGTACGAGTGACACCTGTTCATAACTCACTCTAAAGCAAACGCAAGCGCATTCTGACAAACATCGACAGAATACTCCAAAGGATGCCCAATATCCAGAAATCACAGATTCGCAAACTAACGGGCGCAAAATCGAGTCTGCAGGCAATGGCCACACCATTGCGCCAACACAATCTAGCACAAAAAGGGAAGAAGAGTCTTCAGAAACCAATGAATCAAATGTATTGGACTCAAATGCTCGATTGGAAGCAATGACGGCCGAACGTCAGGCATTGCGCGCTGAAGTTGAACAATTACGAAAATCCCTCGAGGATATCCAGGGCAACCACACGGAAGAAGATTCAACAGCCAAAGGCGAATACTCTGAGAATTTATCGTCTGTCGAAGAGAAATACAAAAAAGAGATCATCGCACTCAAGAGCCAACATGAGGAAGAAATTTCTACAGTCCGAGCGGAATTGGAGGAGACTGAATCTTCAAGAGAAAATTGGGAATCTCAATATCATACACTACTTACACGCGTTAACACGATAAAAACTACTTTGGGAGAACGATTAAAGGCGGATAAAGAGGAATTGGCAGAAGCCAATGAGAAAATCGAAGACTTGGAAGCACAAGTGGAATCATTTCAAAGCACTATCCAAGGATTGGAAGATGAGGTATCCAAATTACGGAATGAAGTGAACGAATCGTCCAAAGAAATTTCGAGCATGCGAAATCGGAATAATTTATCACAACAAAATTGGGTCCATGAAAGGGAAGATCTGCTCCAACAGGCTAAACATCTCAAAGAGGAAGCCGATGCTGCAAAAGAAGCCATGGGTGATTGGGAAGTTTTGGCTATGGAAGAGAGATCTATAAGGGAGAGCCTGGAGAGTAGAGTTTCTGATATGGAGGAACAATTCTCTGCTCAAAAAGAGGCATACGAAACCGCAGTCGCCGAACGTGATAGCCATTCTCAAACAGTTGATGGATTACAACGAGCTTTGCAGGAAATCCAAGAGACTCGAAGACGAGAACTTCGAGAGATGGTCGAGAGTTATGACGAGCAGATTCAATCCTTGAAAAAGGTCGTTCAAGAGTCGGATTCTAGATGCGTTGAGGCTGAAACTTCGAAAGAGGCTCTTCAAACAGAATTAAATAGACTTCTACCGTTCGAAAAAGAAGTCAAGGAAAAGAACTTGCTGATTGGCAAACTTCGTCATGAAGCCATTGTGATTAATGATCACCTCACGAAAGCGTTAAGATTTATTAAAAAGTCGAAAGTAGAGGATAACGTTGATAGGTATGCTACACCCACACTACAAATTCGAGACTGGAACTAATATAATATAGACAAGTTGTCACGAATCATTTTCTACATTTCCTTTCATTGGATCGTTCAGATCCGAAGAAATTTCAAGTACTACAAGTCATCGCTTCATTATTGAACTGGACAGATGAACAAAAAGAGCAAGCAGGCTTAGCCAGACCAGGGGCTTCGAGTAACAATTTACGCTTACCGGTGTCACCGTTTCACCGAACACCAAGCACACCATCATTATCTGCAGAGTTCTTTACCGAGCCCTCAAACTCTCGCAAGGAATCTCTATCAGAACTCTGGACAGGATTTTTAGAGAGAAGCGCCGAAGAAGGGGGTGTTAAGGATAAAGATAGTAGAAGTGGAAGTGTTAGTAGTTCAACAACTCTTGCAACAAAATAGGATGTTGGGAAAGGCTGTTTTTGATTTGTGGAATAGATTGAGGGTGTATATTAGCTACATTGCGTGGGCGTTTCCTGGGAGCGATATTAGGTGCTGTTATGGCTTTCATGACTTCTCTGCGAATTGTCGTGCTACGAGGTCCTTTTTCATGGCGTTGGTCGTGAATCTTTATTCCATCTTGGTAAAAAGCATATAGGATTTTGGTGGCCTTATTATCACCAAGATATTGTGTTTAAGAGGAATTTTAATATCCGGATTTCTTGAATACATTTGTTTTACTAGAGGTTTGATTTATGTCTCGTACTCGTAATGGATACTTCGTAGTGCGATACTCGTTCCCTTCACGGAGGGATTGGAGTTATGTAATTTAATTGGTACATTAGACGGTATTCTTTTCATCGATTTCTAGCCGTCTTTACTTTTTATATTTCTAGTAAATCTAAAAGATACCTTTCAAGCTCCTGCATACAACACCGTTCCGCCCGCGCGCAAAAGCCAGAAGAAAGAAGCGAAAACGGAAGAGAGAATTCCACATCGCTCGATCTGATTTTCGAGCCCATCTCCTGAAAGTTTTCCTCTCTTCTTCCTCGACCGCTCAGGCGAAATCGCCAATCTCATCTGGACTCTCCCTAGCACGTGATCCGGTAACGAAGTTGGGGTTGCGCGGCGAACTTTGGATCTCAGATGTAGTCTTGGGTCAGAGACATGGAGGTTGTGTTTGTAGAAAATGGTGGGTTAGGTGTATTTGCCTCTTCATTTGCTATTCTGTATTATTTGTATTATTTTTTCAGAAATTACAATTAGTTATATTACCTTTCCCTTTTCCTTCCCCGTCTCGTCTAACATTAGAGACCTAGGACGTCGCAAGAGATTGTAGTCAGAGATTTATTGTTCTATTCTATTTAATTCTTATATAATACATACATACACAAACCCATCCAATATCAAAATTCACAAGATCCACATCTTGAATCACAAAAATAAAATAGCATCTTCAGATATAAATGCGTATTCAAATACATTATCTATCTTTAGCCATCTGAGGCAATCCTTTCAAATCATTGCTTGGAAAGTCGATTTACTCATATTTCGAAACGAAAGGGGGATGGATCAATGGTGGAGTTTTCGACGAGGTTTAATCTCATAACTTACGCTCATGGCATCTGCAGTCAACAAAGTGTTTATTTCAAAAGTATGGTATTGACAAAAATACAAACTATACTCATTTTGAAGGGATATCGATGTATACAAAAAGCAGCCAAAAAAAATCAACTAATCACTTTCTCTCCACCCCCTAAAAACAGCTTCCGCAAAGGCATCTGCATCCCTTTGTACCGCCACCATGTCAACTCTATTCTCCAGCGCATTTCTAACACCATCTACTACTTCCCTAGTCTCTAGTACCTCTGACATGACATTCGCTTCTCTCACCCAATAGTCGTTTAATTTCCCCCTCAAATCCTTATCTCTCACCGTCGTATTACGCACCAACGCTACCGCATTTAATTTCGCTCTCGCCTGTTCGATAATCTTAGTCGTGGCTTCTAATTTCTCCGGCGTGGTAGGTGGAGTAAGGAATGCTCGATGTGTCGAAGACAGATACAGAAGCCAGCCCACAAGTCCATCTAGTGCTGCCAATGCTACATTGCGATAAAGTTGCATATTCCAGTGAAAGTGATTGATCTCTTCAATTCTCAATGCCGTGGAGTTATTCGTATGTTTGTATTGTGTGACGAAATAGATATCGAGGAGTGCGATTGCTCCTGCGAGAATGGTCGCACTTCCGCGCCAGCTATTGGCTTCTTTGCCAATAAAGAGGGAACTGGTTGTGAGAGCCAGGACGCAGAGATTGAAAAGGTGTGGTATAACAATGCTCGCGAGGGAATAGTATAAGTAGGATGTAGGATCCTCGGGAGTGCAGAAGAGACAATTTATCATGGTATCTGGACCGAATTTTAGATATAAGAGTCGTGACTCTTTACTCGTAAATACATTTTTTAGGGATTCGTCGTTGGGCGTAAGACCATTGGGGCGTAAGGTCTGGAGACGGGTGAAGAGGACATCGGTTGGAATTTGTAGGCGGGATTGTGTGAGGGTGAAGAGGGACGCGGTGGTGAATGTTGGGAAGGTTTTGATAAGGAAAGCGAGAGAGGTTATGAATAGAATTGTGAGAGCGCGGGATACATTTGCAGGAACGGGTCGAACTGCGAGACCATGAGCTTGGGGAGCTGCGCGCTGCGAACGATAGTAACCGATTGCTTTGGGTAGAATAAATGGCCCAAAGAATATTACGACGGACTTGATACTGCGGGTGAGTTAGTTTGTGACATCTGCGAGGCTGCGGACTTCAGGTCTTTGAGGGTATAGTAGAAAATCAAGACCGGGGAAGAGTACGTACGTCCCAAAAGATATTTCCACCATGATATACGTACAAAACTCAAGTTGTTAAAAGTATCATGTATTTGGCAGTATGTATCTTTTCATGAATCTTCAGAACACGTTCGCGATAAGATAGTCAAAGGTATTCTGCCAGGTGACAATATCAAAGGCGGTGGCTGCATATAGTTAGCCTCTTTAGCGTCTCTATTAGTGTGGAGTCTCGAAATCATTTCGCATAAATAGATTTTTGAAATTTTCGTCTTCCAGATCTTAACAACTACAAACCAGCCAAACTTCAACATAAGTCGGTCGGAATATGAGCAATTTATTTGCGCATGAGAACATGATTCTGTTCTTTTGTATGCTCATATTATTTTCGAACTGTAATACCTCTTTGCAGGAATAACTAGGTATGGTATTCTTTTGCTACACATGTAGTGGCACTTTCGAAGCTTTGGCGACCCATTTCTCAATGGTCTCTCACAGTCAAAAAGTATGCCCAGATTAAGCCCCAAGTACTCTGCCAAGAGTCATCTCACTCGTGTTGCATGATCTCAGCGTTAGCCATGAGGATCTTTGCGTCTTAATTGTTGAGAGACATTCCTTATATATATCATATCTTCGTGTTTCGTAGAAATGTATAAATATTTGTACCACATAGCTTTCGTAAAGATTCAAACGTATCAAGAATTGTGAACCTCACAACTCTTTCTTGCCAGCCTTCTCCGTACCTTGTCCCCCAGCCTTCATAGGTTCCTCCATCTTCTTCGCCTTTTCGCCAGTTTGTGTTCCCAAAACTAACGCAACCACTGCAACCAAAGCATCACTGACGAGCAGAATTACAGCCGCGCACGCAAGTGTCCATGCTTGTATACTGATACTTCCCAATGGTGCTCTGGGGAAACTCAGCAACCATTCCGCGTGATAAGGAAACCATCCTTTAGGTAACCAAAACATAGCTTGCTTCGAGAACCAAAACTGTAATAACATGCGTAAACCATTCGTGCCCAACCAGCGGAGTGTAGAAACTGAGGAATCGAAGGTAGATTTGGTGGAATCGAGAGAGGATTCTATAGGCGCCTTGTTAGTTTTGAATCACTTGTTGGGGATTGTAGATTTGGGTATGCAGGGACTTACTCGATTTCTCCAATTGATCAAACAGCTTATCATGCTGTCTGCGCAATTTTGCCCATTTGGCGAATTCGTCTTGACTACTCGTGGCATTCATTTCATGACGAACTTTCATGAATTCCCGCTTCAATTTCTTTTGCTCGCCGGCGGACTGCGATGTTGGGGTTGGGAGCATATTGTAGAGATTCCATAGCTAGAACTGGTTAGCTAATTTCGTGAGAGGAAGTTTAGAGTATATAGGAACTTGTTAAAGAGAGGTATAGAAGATTAGTGAGCTTACTAGATTATTGATTGCGCCTGCACCAAAAGTGTTGACGAGGTGAATGAGTAACTGGACGAGGAAACATGTAAAGAGGAGAGACGGCATATTTTCAAAGCTTTGTAGTCGAAGGCGACTGCTCCTTTCTTTGAGAACTTCCTGAAAATGTAGTTGTCGGAACTGTGTCGTGTCCGTTTAGTGGTGGACTGTTATATTCGACTCAGTGTACCTGTACCAGGTCTAGTATTTAGTGAATGCCAGGCAATATAACCGAGCTCACCAAAATTACTATAGGATTCAAAATTAATTATATAGCTTTAGAAATTCAATCAAGTAAAAGAATCTAAAAGAAATCTATAATTCTTGAATATAAAAATTATTGATATCTAGAAGTTTTTCAAAGATATCATATTTTATTGAATTGTAATTAAATTTCAAAGAAGATGACTTTTGGCTGATTTTGGCGAAGAAACCTACAAATGCACAAACCTACTCGTAGCATTCATTAAATACTACGTCGTAGACTTGGTAATTTGTACGGAAGCTTTGAAAAGCTCGGACCATGTTGAGGTCATCACAAGAATATAAACTATTTATAAAACCACCACGGTATCTTGCTATTGATCGTGAACGAACATTCCTTTCGGATGTAGTATTTATCGAGATCCTCTAACTGATAGATTGTGTGAGCCAGATGAGTATCATCTGAATGACCTTACGCACTGTACCACCACTCTAGACTTCAACATCATGTCAAGGGCACTGGATAAAGATGCTATTGCATCTATTAATGCTAGCGATTCCCAAAAAGTCTACAATGATATTGTGGAAGTTCTTGGTCCTTACTATTCTGTCTCACACGAATTGATAGACTTTGAGCTTCTCGGGAAAGGCCAATTACCAGAGAATATCAATACAGTAGTCCTCGAAAACAGTGTTGGTATACCTAAAATCAAACTTGTTCAAGCATTCGTTATTGCACGGAAAGTGTTCTTCAAGTTCAAAGATGATCGGGATACCGACCATTCGAACGAAATTCGGGATGCCACTTCCGTCATCCTTCTTACCGATCCGGAACATTTAACGGCATGTAATGCTCGAAAAATACTTATACAAAGTATTCAAGAGAGACCTTCACTTGACCTTGGAATGGCTTTAAGGAGCGAGCTACGTTTCGTTGACAGTCTCTTGACGTCTCACCTCAATCGTCATACAAAGTCACCGACTCTATGGAACCATAGAAGATGGCTTCTTGAGTTTCGTCAATCCATACATCTACCCCATGATGTATCTCGGGATCTTACGTCAGTTGTTATGGTGGCAGCTGAGAGGCATCCTCGAAACTACTACGCATGGTCTCACATGAGATGGTTGATAAAATCGGTGGAAGGTGATGAAACTACATACCTTGCCACAATATACAATGTAAAGAAATGGTGTTTGGGGCATCCAGGAGATACCTCAGGGTGGTCTTTCCTATTATTTTGTCTATCTTCTCCTGAATTCCAAATGGCGTCGTCTCCCATTGACCGAAATTCCTTGATATGTGAAGAGGTTCTTGGAATGGCAATTTCATTGAGATGGAAAGAGGAATCCTTATGGGTATTTCTCAGGACTTTGGTGGCATCTGGAAATACAACAGAGAAATGTAGATTCGCGTTTTCACAAACCTTGGAAGATTTCAAAGATTCCTTGGATGATGCTAGAGGTCGACGAATAACTCAATCTGCGCATGAATGGTATCTGGAATATGGGCAGAATATCCAGTCTCCTCCTTTGATCGAGACATAACGTTTCAAGACTCCAGTGTAAGACATCTAAAATGCAAAGAGCCATTTTGCCAGGCTTTTGTGCACCCAAATCAAACCCAAGCGGAGATTTCTCAATGTTCGGTTAAATATCAGACCTTTGGTCGAGGGAAAGGGTAGGGGTAATTGGACATCTTGTGATTGTTGTTTGTTTAGAAACAACCAAATACCCACAAACTCAAATTGGAAGACGTCCAGAATTTCCCAACGATTGATGCCGTTAACAAATTCATCAATGTTTTCCAAAATAGGGGCCCCTGTAGTAAAACATTTCTGGGGGATTCACGACGCCACCAAAACTTGAACGGACTGGTTTGCGCCACGGGTGCAACATGAACATGGCTTTTTGCAGTAGCGATATCTTATTCGGTTGGTCTCGGCCAACATACGAAAAAGAGATATTGATACAACAAGCGATTGGAAGGCCAAGAAAGGAACATCTTTTCCCTCACGGTAAGGCCCCGTAAGGGGTCGTAAATACGATCGAAGTACAATAGTAGTCTCGTAGTGACTCGTAATAGATCCGATTCTATGTTTCAGACTTCAGACGGTTCGTCAATTGGAAAAGGAACATCACCAATGAAAGAGTTAGAACCATCTCGAACCTCGAATGGCATCTCAAGTTTCCAAATGGCTCTTCTCTCGGATACCCAATGTGGCGTTCAGCACAGACAGCGAAGGCGTCGCAATTTAGAAAATTCCCATATTTCGAGAAATTGTGATTGGCTCAATAGAATTGACTTTGATGTATTATTATTATTATCCAGAATTGGGCAGAAAGTTTGCATTGAAATGATTAAACAGGGGAAATGCAAGAGCCGCCAATAATCTTATAGAAGTTCAGAATGACAACAATCAAACTCATCCACTCAATCTATCCACTTCTTTTCCCACCTGTACCATTCAAGAGTCCCTCACGTCCCTTTCCCCTCATTATCAGAGGAGGAGAGGAGTAAACTGCTGACGATGACGATATCATAGCATCCACATGGGATGAAGTGGATTTCATTCTGCCGATGCCCAAGATTGTCAATGCATGTTTGAAGGTCACAGACATGGCCGGCGACCACTAATATAGTAGCTTGGGTCGATCTATGAGTCTATGACCCCTGATCAAAAGAAATGTCTATGGAGTACGTACTCGTACATTTGTACCGGTACTGTTCTTAAAAGAATTACAAAGGCAGAAAGGGTCTTGAATCAGTTAAATTTTGGGAACTAAATGGGGAGGGGAGCAACATAAATTAATGATCGTCAAATAATTAGATAAGCTTAACCCAATTGGACCTTAGCCTTTAATTTCTTGCCAGGAACAGACGCTAGTGGGAGCTCCTCCACATCAATTCATTTTGTTGCAACCTTCGGATTTTAAAATATGCAATCCCTGGTTCCCAGGAGGAAAGGAAAGAGCAACCAAGTAGCAAATCAAGCGGGCCAAGCCAATCCGATCCAATCCAATTCAATCCAATTCAATCCAATCCAATCCAATCCAAGCAATGCAGCCTCTTCTTTCCTACTTCCCAAGTTCCATCATCCTTTTTAACCCTTTCTCTCCCCTCCCCTCCCCTCCCCGGCCCTACTTCTCTCTACATCTACATCTACCTCTACCTCTACCTCTTCCCTATCCCACCGACATCCCGAATATCTTCATAATTCTGGGGTTTCCTTTTTGTTCGCACCACATTGGATCACATTGAACTTCTTTGGAGGGAACATTCTTTTTTCTTTTTTTCAAGCTGCTATACTGATCCCACGATCGGCATTCACGACTGTGTGACATTTTCTTCTTCTACCACTTTCGTACATACTATAATCATCGTAACAAGCACAGTTGACGGCTTCACTGTCTTTGACCAGCTTGGCATTATTTCATTATTTGCATCTATTACTACACTACAATCATAATATATAATATTAAACAAATCAAGAGAGTCGGGTACTCTAATCAGATTCATCCGAAAATTCCTTGATCAATGGATGATACGACCATTTGACCATACCAAAGAGACAATCTACAATTCAAATACCCCTCGAGGATATTCTCGTCGTCATCACCATAATCCACGCCCTAGGTCTCGAGGCAGTCGGATCTATCGCCTCCAATTGATTCCCTACCTGGTAGGAGATTCACCTACACAAAAACACGCGATCAAAGCTCTGCGCCACATTCGACGCTCATCACTTGAGAGTTTGACCTGTGTGCTGGGGCCTTGGCTCAATTTGATACTCCACCTCCTTGGGATACTTCATTTTATCACCAATCATGTTGTCCTTCAAATACGCCTTGCTCGCATTATTTGCACTCTTCCAACTTTCCACCGCATTCTACCCTTATGACCCAGAATGGAGGTGTTCATTATACAAGTCCTGTCCAGATACATCCAAGAGAAACGTAGAGAGTCCTGAGAACAATGCTGTTCTCAAGCTTGTCCAAAAGCTCCCATCGGTAAGTTCGTATTGGTTCGGTATGATTAGATTTGGCTAATCGCTATTGCAAGACCGATATACCCAGAGATGTTCAGATTCGCGAGCTGACACATCGGCTCATTCGGAAATACAACCCTGGAATCGAATCTGAAGCTACCAAAGTTGAAGAGCGTGGACCCAACCTCGTGAAATATGACGATACATCATTATCGATTGAGTCTGCAGCAACTCCTGCACAGACGAACAGCGCGGGAATTTTGCAGACCGGAACTGATTTCTCTTATTTTGCTCAGGTTGAACTCGGCAGCAAAAACGAGCCTTTATTGATGTTGCTCGATACAGGGGCTGGAACAAGCTGGGTTATGGGTCCTGATTGCACATCTACTGCATGCAAGACTCGTGCTTCTTTCAGTACATCAGACTCTTCGACTTATGAAGCCGTCGATTTGGATTTGGATATCGCGTATGGATCCGGTCATGTCACCGGAACATATGCTACCGACACAATCAATTTTGCTGGCATGAGTTTCCCTTTAACTCTAGGAATTGCCAATAAAACCAGTGACAAGTTCAACTCGTTCCCATTCTCCGGAATCCTAGGATTATCTCAACAAAGTGGTCCGGTTCCCAACTTTCTACAGACCGTTGTTAGCTCAATGTCTCTCAAGGCAAACGTATTTGGAATGGACTTAAATCGTGCCTCGGATGGTACCAATACTGGAGAAATTAATTTTGGTGCTCCAGATACTTCACGTTATAGTGGTAGTTTAAGTTATACAAGTGTCGCCAAAAACGGTCCAAATCATTGGGCAGTCCCTCTTGATAACGTAGGAGTTGGCGCTACTCAACTTAGTACTACCGGGAGATTGGGCTACCTTGATACTGGAACATCTTATATTTTTGGACAGCCAACGGATGTAATAGCAGTTCATGCACTTGTACCAGATGCTGTTACCACGGACAATAACACATGGGCAGTACCGTGTTCTACCACCACATCTATCTCCTTTACATTCTCCGGAGTTACTTATGATGTTTCGTCTGAAGATTGGGTAGGGCCTTCGGTGGATGGGGTGTGTACAAGCAATGTCTATGGTATAGCTGTGGTCGATAAGAACTCGTGGTTGATTGGCGATACTTTTTTCAAGAACGTTTACGCCTTGTTTGACGTTGATCAAGATCGTATCGGTAGGTTTACTCTGTGCCTCAATTTCCGCTACACATACTGATAATTATAGGTTTGGCACAAAAGAAGGTTGTTACATCCTCGGCAACATCAACGTCTTCTTCCGGTGGGCTTACCTCTACTATTAATCCTACCCCTACCCCTACCCCTACCACACAATCCTCGGTCGATGGCACTGGAACTTCCATTGCCGCTCCTACCAGCGTCCCCCCTCCTGGCCCTGGATCCACAGTCACAACATCTGAATCTCTATCTAACACACACTTGGCAGTTTCTGCTTTCCAAACAGGAACATCAACTCCTTTACTCCCGGAAGCACCGACTACAGCTGGCACTCAATCCTCTGGAACATCTGTACCGGCGTCGTCATCAGCTAGTTCTACTTATGCTTCGAGTGGTTATCAGATTAAAATCTACTTTGCTCCGATGACTGTTTTCGTCGTCTTTGCAACAACTTTTCTTTTTTAGTTCAATGATACCCAAGTCTTTTTGGAAAAATGGAGAGATTAATCGAAAGTACTTGATTTTACGTTTCTCGCGAGAAATTTGACAGCATAGCATGGCATGGCATAGCATCAAATATTGATTACGGGTCTGTAATTAGGGTATGACAATGACTGAATTGAATAAGTCACTTGCACATAGAAAGCTGTCAAAATAAATAAGATTCCTCTCGAATATGCTGATCATGGTGAAATTAGTATTATCCAAATTTGGAGTGAAGTTCGTATGTTGATATTTAGGTATATTCTGGATATCATTGCCTGATATTCTTGTCAAGAAGCAAGTGTGTTATATCCAAGTGTAAAGATATGACTTTTCAGGAGGAAGTTAAATTTGAAGAGGAGGGAAACACTTAATCTAATGTGAGAGTGTAGACCTTGGCTCGGGACAAGATATTTATTAAATCTGGGAACGTGTCATGTCTCGTTTCGTTACACCTCTCCTTTCTCAGTCGTCTTGAATGGCATTTATCTGCTTCTTCTAGACTGTCTCACTCGCATGTTGCTTCGTTATGAATGCGCATCATGTAGCTCACTTGGAAAATACATAATTTTCCGGTCAATAGGTGAGTTAGCTTGGCTATGATTTGTTATAAGATGTGGGCGGGGGTATTGTTGTTAGAGGGTTATAATTCATGAATGAAGAGTAATCGGTGAATGAGTCCGTTGTGATCACTATGCTGTGATATTTGTGTATGGATGACTGGATCAGTGTGTTTGTCATTGTATTGGAGCGGATATGATATGGTATGATTCCATTCATGCTCGAATAGATTACTGGTATGGGGTTTTGATGATGATGGTGACGCATGGGATGGGTTGATGAGTGGAGGGGGAGTGGGAAGGGTATATTTACTTTGGAGCCTGCACTTTTGTTGGTTGTGTGTGGGATTTTCGTTTGGTTTGTTGATACTTGAGCATCTTAGTATTGTTATTGTTATTGATGAGAAAACTAAATAGCTTTTGTTAACGAATACAAACCTTGGAACTTAACTTCACTTGGATACAGTCTTCTTCTCTTCGGTTTGTAAAGCACAGCCATGTCAACACGATCACCAGCCGGTAATCGTCCTGCTGGGAGACCTATCCCAGTCTACCATCCAGTCGTAGCTGGAGTGCCTGTTCCTGGATCATCACGTCAGGGACCAGCAGCAGCTTTCGACCCACGAAAAGCGTTCGCGGAAATAAACGCACGGTTGAGATCTTGGGAGATGGATATAAAGAGTTTGCGCAGGGATTGGGATGCGGATGATTGTGACCCGAGTGATATATTGGTGAGGGTTAATATTAATATTGCGAAGGGGGTGGCGGTTGGGGATTTGAGGATGGTGGATGCGAATCCTGGGTTGAAGAGGAGGGTGGTGGAGGCGCTGGGGGCGTTGAGGGAGTTGAAAAGGGAGGTTGCTTGGGAAACTGATGGGGAGGGTGATGGGGAGGGTGATGGGGAGGGTGATGAGGAGGGTTATGAAGGGGGTGGTGAGGAGTTTGATGGGTCCTCGGGATATATTAGGAGAAGTGGAAGCGACGGTGGAAGTTCACGGGAAATTGATAGTTTATACGATAGTGAAAGTGAAAGCGAGCAAGGAAGTAGAATGGCGAGAGATGCGGAAGAAGATGAAGAAATTCAGAGTGAAAGAGAGGTATTGGCGAGACAACAAGAAGTCGATACTCGCTGGGAGGCGGAAAAGATTGAAAGACACGCCAACATAGAAGAGGCGAAGCGGGAATCTATCAGAAAGCAAGAGGAAGATATTAGAAGACAGGAGAAAGAAATTAAGAGACAGGAAAAAGATGCCAAGAAACAACGTGAAGCTGCACGAAAACAACAGGAGAAACGGGAGAGAAAGGAGAAAGAAAATTTACTCAGACTTCGGGCAGCGGAAGCTGGGAAAAAAAGTCGCGAGGCTGCTAAAGCCGAAAGAGACAGAAGGGAAGAGCAGCGTCTTAAAGATCTACAGAAGAAAAATCAAATCAGAAAGAGAAGAGAGGAAGCGGAAAGAAAGAGAGATATCCATCGGAAAGCGGCTGAGAAACAAGCAAGGGAAGCAGAAGAAGCGCGAAGATATCGAGCAAGGTTCGACGAGGAAAATAAGAGGTACTTGGAGAGAACAAAAGTTCAAAAAACGGCGAAAGCGGCACTAGGTGAACTGGCAGAAGAGAATAGGAGGAGAGAGGAGGAGAGGTTAGAGAGATTTGCGCGGAAAGTATCGGAAGATGCGCGGAGGAAACGAGAGGGGAAATTGGAGAGGTTGAGGAAGAAAACGAGGGAGATGGGAGCCTGATGCAATGTGTGTGGTGATTGGGAGGATAGATGGTTGGGAGTGGATGTTAATGATGTGATGGGGATTATAAGGGCAGATTTTATGGGGCGTGTTTCATTTGTAGGGATTAGATTGGATTTTAAGGGAGAGTATGTTTGGGGTCGATTTAGATTTTCGTTGGTTTGCTCTATTATTATTCTCGTGTGGGGTTTGGTAATGGTACGGCTATATAATGCTCATGATGGAGGAAAGTCAATAGCAAGCGTGGTTTTCTACATTAGATGTGCTTCTACCATTTTATAGAGGTCATTATATGATAATTTATTCCTTGGTGTCCATATGAACTTGACGATAAATTTAAGATACCGGGTTCGTAAATCCACGAGGAAGCCAGTGTGTTTTACATACAGGCGTTATTCATATGACATAGCTTTCGACAAATTGAAGTCAGAGTATTTATTTCCTTCATTTGTGATTGTTATAAAAACACTGATCTAGTAATGTATTCATGACCTAGAAGCTTGTGATGTGAGTCCACTTATAACATCTCACGATATAAATAGACTCGAATGACCGATATATAGTGAATAGATTACATCTTCCTCTGGCGAGAAATATAAGAAGAAATGTCCTTATTGCTTTCTACCTTGACCTCCTGAATTGTCAACAATGCCAAACTACAAATCCAAAATACGAAGAACGGGTTTCGGAAATTCTAATATATATATCAATATCCTATTACAGCATTTCTGCTATTCTTGTGTTTAATGCTTGTGATATATCTATTCACTCCACGCTCTTTGGCTGACCTATTCCTTGAGTCTAGTCAGTAAAGTCGAGGATTCAAAATCAAATGTTACATCTTCATTATAAAAGGATAGGTGAGTCTATAAATATATGTGATCATATATTTTAGTCATTCGTGGGCAATCTCTGAATTTACAGCATTCTTTTTTCTCTTTTCTTTTTTAAATTAACTTAACATTGTATTCAAAAGCAAAATTGTATCTAAAAGAAAAACTAGAAGAAGATGCTACTTGGAACAAACTCATTTGCTCCTCCAAATTATGCTCTAAAAAATTCCAATGGTAGATTTCCCCTCATTTGAAACCATCGTAATGTACTTCCCTTCACGAAATCTCCAAAAGTGCAGAACCAAGATGAATTTAGATTACAAGAAAAGAGGAGGAATGATCTAGCTCCTCAGATATTATACATGTTGCTATCTTCGAGCTCCAGATTGTAGCAACGCGTGAGAATTGTTCTCGCTCGCTTAGGTGGTTTTAAACCACCGATCTGTGTCTTGCTCGGGAATGTGAATATGCAATATTTTATGGCGTTAGAGATGGATACTGTACTGTCTTGAGGCTATTTTCCTCTAAAACAAAAAGACACTTATGTATGGAGCTAAATTTATCGAATCGAGTTTTGAAGCTTGCTGTATAATGTTGTAGTCATCACGAGTGTGAAGAGGGAGTGGGAAATATTGATATCTTTGTGGTAGTTGCTATACGGATATGGATACTAAATACAACAAATGAACTTTGTCGCTCATCAAACCCATTGGTCTATCTCTCTATTTCTCCAAACCCGCATCCCCATTTCCCACTCCACCCCCAACCCTAAACCCTACCAAACCTACCGCACCGTCTCAAAAACCTCTCAACCTCCAGCATCGTCGTCCCTATCCTCTCATACTCCTCCCACAGATTCCGTCTCAGCTCATCTTTCTTCCCCTTCTCTACCCCGTGTTCCCGCGTCGTGTATTCTAAAATCCGGTCGCGGTATTGGTTTAGAATGGTATAATGATGTTGGATCAACAATGCGAGAAGGTTCATTTCATTCATGTTTTGGAGTTGTTGGGCGTGCGTCCAGAGGGTGCGGAGTTGTTTGCTGCTGTAGATGTTGGAGTCGCAGGAGTGCTGGAATAGTGGGAAGGGTTGCATTGTGCGGGGGAGGGAGGTGGATGGGGTGTGCGTGGTGGGAGGATGGGAGAAGGGGATCATTCCTTTTTGTTTTGGGGGAGCTGCTTGGATTTGGTGGTTGGTTTGATTTTGTGTAGCTGGCTGTAGACTGGGATGGGCCGGAGGAGTTGCGGGTGGATATAGAGAGGATAGGAGACATGTTTATAAAGTGATGTATCTCTCTTCTGTTCTTGCAGTTGCATTGTGAATGAAACTTTTCATGATCTTGAAATTGGGAATGTTGATACGAAGAACCATTCAAAGGCAGCAGACTGACCCAAAATTGGTGAATCAAGTGTACGACACAATACATTCACAATTTCAAGAAGCTTATGCTGACTAGATCCTCATAATTTCCTATGGCGTTACATCTCTATAGAAAACAATATCAAAACATAAAAATTACACTATCTCTCTTGACAATGATGACTTCGTCGATATATATGACACGGCATTTCAACATCCACATCCCAGGAAAACCACCCTAGAATCACATCACCGCCAAAGAATCATAGCATCAAACCCCTTAAATATCCCACACCCCACGAGCTTTCCACGAGTTCTCCACGCGAGCTACCCCTTTTACCACATGGCGCTCTCGAAACCACTCAAAATCCCTCATCTACCACATGGAAACCCATATTTTCAACGAGATATATATCCCACCATCTCCCAATACTATCATGACTCCAAGATCTCTGATGGATATGATAGTCATCGAGTGCGGACAACCATGTCTAAAAAAGCTTATATAGTTTTTGCTCCTCCCCGTTGAAGAGACATTTCTTTTGAAGTATCGATACCAAGCAATTGCAACTACAAGTCCAACCTAGATCAACACTCAAAAAGCTCAATCCATTCCCATTTTGACAATTACCTCGCTCGCTTTCTGTAGCCAGAACTTTGCCAGCTCCAAGATTATTTCGAATCCCCATCGAGCCCTTTCAGTTCTCTAGTCCTGCTCAAAACGCACAACCTCGATCTCGCAACTCCAAACCCCAAGCCCCAAGCGCCAAATCATCTCCTCACCCCACCACCAAAATGCCAAGTTTCGATCCCCCTCCAGCACCCGCCACCGCAGAATCAAGCAGTCCCGTCTCCCGATTAAACCTCACCCAATGCGCGACCGAGAAGACCAGACTAGACGCTTCAACTCGCGTCGGCAGGAGAACTCTCGCCATCAATCTCAGTGCTGGAATGAACGAAGATAATCCAGTCAATGTCGGCCTGAGGCTAGCGATCCGGCGCGATGAGGCCCGGCTGCATGAGGTTGATGCCAGAATCGCAGCGTTGCATCTGGCATCTCTAGTGGTGGGCCCTGGTTCGACGAATCAAGATAGAGATCCAATGTCGCCGCCACCGGGATCAAGAGCACCAAATACTTCGCCGCAGGGTTGATTTATTGCTTCTCTCTTTATACTCTCGATTTCCTTTTGGATATGGTGTTAGGACATGGGTTTTTTTTCAATTTTGGATACCCCTGGTCAGACCACATTTGCGTTGGACTATTTTTTCTTTTTCTCTTTATCGTTATTCTTTCCTTTCTTTCTTTTCTAATTCTGTGGTTAATCAAGCATTTTGCACAGGACATTTGGTCGCAGGATTTCCTTCCCTTTTCCCCACTTCTCCACACATTCAGCATCATTACCCTCAATCCCCATCCCAGCTCAAACACAAGCTATACATTCATTCACAATAACACCCATTTATACACACACGCACTTTGCACAAAAATATTCGTTGGATTTAGTCTCGAGAAGACACATATAGATAAATAGATAGATAATTGCCTCAAAAATAGAAATGTATCTCACCAAACATCTTATTATTGACCTGATCTGATTTGATTTAATTGATTACTCAATTGAGTTGAAACCGACTTGATAAAACTGAGATGACTCCATCCCATCCATACAAAGCTGCTGGCAAAAGAAAAGGAATTCGTACCCCACACGCCAAGTAAAAAAATACGCGAGGGTAAAAAGGGGTAACATTGACTTTATCCAACTTGCATTCAATACTTTATCTCTCACTTACTTAGGGCTAGAGATTATCCACTATTAAGTCCTGATATTATTTTCCATTTGATTTATAGCACAGCACACCGCTAGGACACTAAGCTTCACAGGGAACCATTAATCCAACCCAACTCCTGAAAGTGCCTTGTATCTTGAAGAATTTATTCCTACGTAGATCCAGTTTTTCTTTCCCTGATACACATTCTATACGAGCTAGTAGGAGTCTTTCTCCATGAATTCATGAATGCAACCCCCGCTTCAGGACAAAGCCCATTTCAACAATTTCTTTGGTGTTGTAACCTTCATAATCGCTTGAGAATGCAATCATTCATTCGTTCGTTAACCTTTCCTTCATTCTTTATATGGATTCCCTCTCCAGATTCCATTCCCAAACTCAATACGCCTTCCCAAATGGGCAGAATGACAACAAAAAGATAACCACAGTTTATGCCTACTGTGCATTGCAATTCTTCCTTTCCCATAGCCTCGCATCATATTGACAATTATGCAGTAAAACTATCCCGAAAGATCCATCGGATCTTTCGAAGCTGCATCCGCCGCGGCCGCAGCAACGGTAGCTCTTTCCGCTCTCTTACTCGCCTTAATCTCCTCTTTCCAAAGCCTAATTTTCTCCGCCAATTCCGGAACCGGAATCACATCCTCAATCTTCAAGGGGTCACGATTGTATGGATCTCTTGGATCGCCCAATAATAAAGCACTGATCGTACCCCTATCTACAATCTCTTTGCTTGTAGGTAGCATGACAGGATCTTCCATGAGATCTGCTGAAATTGGGTCCATGAATTCATCCGGAATTTCACCCAAATCTTGTTCATCTTGATCTTCAATTTCCTTGGCAACCTTGAATCGAGCCTTGAGACGCTCCCAAGCGTTGAGATCTTCCGCCGATTTCAGTCCATAACGTGTCAAAATTCGGGAAGCGCTATCAAAATTCTCAGGCTTATATGAACGACCATCTCGAGCCACAGCTTCCACGAATGGTTCATGAATCCCGAGATTGATGTAGATTTCCACGAAATCGCTAAGGAAAGCCCTTGGTCTGAATTGGTACTTTTCTAGATTCTCAACCTTCAAGTTGGTTGATTTGCTCCCAGTGATGGTATCAAGTGTGTAGTTCAGCATTGCTGCTACACGATTAACAATTTCCTTCATAGTGAAAGAAGCACCCAAGGTAGAAGAGAACAATTTCATCATAGCGAGGGTCTCATTGGTCAATTGCATGTATGATTGTGCTTGACCTTCCGCCTCACGTAATGCAGTTTCTTTCTGCTCTCGCTCCTCGGCACTCATTGTTGATTGTTCTGCCTCTCTTCTAAGTTCGACTTGAAGGTCATGGATCTTTGGAAACTTTGTAAGAGCTTCATCGAGAACAAAAGTAGCATCATTTAGTAGGAGATTGACGAATCGCAAGAAGAAGTCCGTATTGGTTCTGAGTTATATTAGTAGATTTTCACGCCTTTAGTTTACCAGGTTATACATACTTGCTCTCTTGCGACAAGCGCTGCCTATAAATATCATTCGGCCATACGCATTTAATTACTTGAAAGATCTCGTATCGAATATTAAATTTGTCGTAGAATTGAGTGTGTGCTCCAGTAGATTCACATTCTGAAAACCGTCAACACCATCGAAAACTATCACTTGGGTGTTGAACTTACCAATATAAAACTTCAGTAATGCGTGGAGCAAATGGTCATTAGCGAATTTTGATCCCATTAAGACATCGCCTAAAACACCTTTGGTGCGGTGATATACTGGCCAGGTACCAGCGAAAAGTAGAGATACGAGTTTTGCCTTTAGGTATGGGTTCTTGATGTACTCGGAATTCGTCAAGAACGTAATACTGAGTGCAATAATCTCATCGCCAACAGCTGAAATCATAACATCAGGGATGAAGCTACAACCAATTTAGCCTTTTTCTATTTTTCAAAGAATGAAGGAACTAACCGAATGATGAAGTTGAAGTTGGTAATAATATCCTCTAGAACATATTCTGGGAGATAATCAAAAGCGGCTGGGGGTGTTGATGGTAGAGGCAACCTGGTTGGTGTCAGTTGTTTGAAAAGGAAATGCCTGAAAGCTAGATAGTCATACTTAATGGTTTGGCTAGGAGTATAATCCGACTCCGTGGCGATTCTCAGAAGCCAGACAGTCACATATCTCATGAAGATCAAAGACTTTGCTTGCATAGGTTTGTCAGACAGAACACCTTCAATGGCCATTCTTTTCGACATCGCATTTTCTAGGACCTCATTGATTCTCTTAATTCTCAGATCAATTACAGCAAGAGCTCGAGGATCCTGGGTTTGATTAGTGATGAACGTGGGGATATTTCGAGTTTGGTTACTTGACTTACCCGAGCCATTTTGACACGTTCTGCCTCGATGGCGGTCAATTGCTTTTGAATATACTTGATGTCTTTCTCCAGACTTTTATGTGTGGCATTGAGAGCTTCGCTACCATAGTGATGTGCAGCCAGCGTCAGAAAGAAGACCTCAGAGATGAAGTTAGAGGTGCCAGCAACAGTGGCCTCATAATACTTTTCGGAAGCCTTCTCATCAGCGTTCAACTTGGTCTCATCCTTAATATCTACACGGGGCCCTCGTCGTAGATAATCAATATCAATCTTTGAGATCTTCGAGAATGTGGTATCCATGAATGGCTCGCAAAGACCATCTAAAACGACAGTGACATTATGCATAAAGCCATCGGAAGATACTTCTTTTGGATCTACCTGAATTGCTCGGCGTTTGTGATTTTGATTTACGATATAGGCGAACCAATCCAAGGTTTTGCTTTTTGCTATCGGACTTGCTCGAACAAAATGGTTGATGATTTCAAGTAGATCCTTTTGGTGGGTCTGCAAGGTTAATCGTAACGCGTCTTGAGATGTGGCGATATGTCGCCTATCTATCGTCTTCGGTGCATTGAAGTATTCCTTGGTAACTTCCTGTTGCAAAGGAGATATTCTGAAAAAGGGGCCAAGCAGCGTGTACTTTTCAATGGTATTTGCTGACACGGCCATTTGAAATAGTGGAGATTCTGCAATAGCTGTAGTGATTAGGTTGAACTGCGTAAGCAATTTGAAAGCCTAGAAACGAGATTAGTTCCAGTTGCTAACTCCTAAACTTGACATTCCTTACATGAACGTAGGGTTTGTAAACATCATTCATAGTCATATTAGAGAGCTGACTACTCATGCCTACAAATGCTTTGATGATCATAGACTTTGCCATATCATCATCCGCAAAGCGAGCTACAGCTTCTTCAAGAAATTCGGGGCAGATGCCTTTGTCCTCACCAGGCTCCAACAGGAAGTAAGGTGTGAGGACATCTGTATTTAGATTAGTCTCTCGTCTAGAAATTGTTAGCTAGATATAAACTTCCTCGGTCCAAAAAGACAAACTGAAAAATGTCTGGCATTTCGGCGGCAAAGATGCAATTGCTCATACATAAGCGTTTAGCTTCTTTGAGAACTGCATCCTTCTGCCCCGCATAGCCTCGCAGCCCCTTTGAAGCCTTTATAATCCGTTTCCAACATGGCAATAGATAGTCGAACACTGGTTTGCTGTGTGGAATCGTGGCGCAAGCTTCCATAAGAGCACCATCAAGCCTATCTGCCGACAATCTAATCTCCGCATTTTCCTCCTCGAGCTCTTTTCTCAATTCCGGCAGAAATATAAGCTTATGGTTCGAGGAATCTGTTTGCTGATTGGGATCTAAAGTGATTTGAAAAACATGAGCAAGGATTCGATTTTCATAGTCCTCCAAAGACTCTTCGGCGGGATTAGGTTTGCGGGTGGGTGCAGCTGTGCGAGGAGATGTCTGCATGTCTGATTCAGTTCTGGATCGCTTGCCTAGAACGTGCTGAGAGGGATCAGTTCTTACAGACAATGGGTTTCCAGTAGAGCTTGCTTGCGCGCCCAATTTTGCAAAAGGATTCGCAGCTGGTGTAGGAGTGGCGCTCGCAGGTTTAATATTGGTTGTTAACTTAGCGACTGGTTGGGCTGATGAACCATTATCCTTTGGTGTAGATGGTTGCGAAGTAGGAAGAGATGCTGAAGCTTCTGCGCCTGTGCCAGGAATCTTTTCAGAACTCGAAGATGCGGAACCAGATAACTTCTCCATGCGTCGTCGTCGGATCTACAAGAAGGTTACAAAAATTAGCCACGCCGAACTCTGTAAGTATAACAGCATATGAAATAGCTTCTTTCACCTGTTCCATCTTCTCCTTATCTGGAGCATCTGGCCCACTGGGCGGTTGAGGAGGTTGATCTGCCATATTATCAATATGCAATGTTGATAATGTTGTATTGGAAAGATATAATATGATATATCACAGGTGCTCTTCTGGCTAAAGATAGTAGCCTTGTGGGGTGGATGGCTTTATCGGTTGGTGCTACGATTAGGCTGAAGGCTTGATAATCGAGGTGCAAGGATTGTCTCAAGTTTTACTCTCGAAGCTTCTGTTCTCTGTTGGACTATTATACTCTGTGGTACTAAAAAGGTACTGCACGGTGTACAAGCCTTATGAGCCTTACCTACCATTTGATAACAAAGAAAATCGTGAGACTCACAATAGAATCCTTTCCACGCTGTTCATAAACCACCAATGACACTTATCCTAACAATACAAATTTTCTATGTAAATCATCCATGCAGAGCTTGAAATTTTACTTCTATGATTCGATATGTACTAGGACGTTGGTCTAATATTTCTAAATTGACCTTCCATAAGATAATAGTGGTGTCTCGAAACAATATGGAATTCAATACAAAGTAGAAGAGGATTTGAAAGCAAATCAAACCTTTCATATGTGAGTTCTTGGATGTAATTTCGAGTAAGAGGGAGTGATATCTCGATAATGATCATAAATTGACCAGGATGACTGCGGCCACTGTATTAAAATGAAAACCATCCTCTATTATACCTGTAACGAAAGACCCTCATACAAAGTCATCCGTCCAGTCTTTTGCATAATGCTCCCATCCCAAACGCCTTGCTACAAATACGCCACATAAACGTGTCAACGTTAAGATCAGTATTGATTCCTGATGCCCATACTCTCCAATCTCTTGCAGCTCGACATTGGCATATCCCTAGCCCGCTGAATTTTATCCAAATCGCTACTGAACCAGCCTTGAGCTTCCTGGAGTAACTGGTTTTGTTGCTGTACTTCTTGTTCGCAGCCAACCTTTAATCGCGAAACAAATTGAACCTCCGCTTCTCGGTCAATTTTCGCGAATTGATGTGCACTATAACCCTTGATCTCGGCTGGGTTCACGTAGTAATCAATGTTCATTCTTGAGCTGACTCGGTGGTGAGTATGCGGCGCTATAGGATTGTCAAAACGCATAGAAGGAGCACTAGATCCTCCTCCAGAAAACAGCGACCCCAATAAAGGTAGACCAAAGAGCAGTATGAGCGGCAATAGGCTTATAAGGGTCTGTGTCAACGAAGCTGGTGCTTCTGGCGGTGCATTTGGATCTCTCGGCCTCCTCCTTGGCCTTCCACCCCCGAATTGATGTACTCTAATACCAGGTCCACCACCTAGGTTGAAAACAAATCCTGGCTGATCATTGAACATCCCGCCACCACCTAAGAAGCTATTAGTTCCCATCAACTTTACAAAACTTAGGAATCATACCAAAACCTCCTCCCCCAAAGAATCTTTGGAACATCTCTTCCGGGCTGATTTCCTCTTCCCACATCGATCTTCCGCCTGGCCTTGCAGCAGCTCCGCCTCCAGCACTCCTCTGCGAAAATCCCGAGAAGGGATTTGACTGCGGTGCTCCTGCACCAAATCTACTATCTGGATCCCCGCCATACCTGTCGTACTGCGTTTTTTTGTCCTTATCGCTCAGAACCCCGAAAGCCCTACTGACCATTTTGAAAGCTTCATCTGCATGTTCGTGCCCATTCTTATCTGGATGAGTCAACAAACTCAATTTCCTATAGGCCTTTTTGATCTCCGACTCTGTTACTGTAGTTTTAACTGCTTCCAGTCCCAAAATATCGTAAAATGCCGTGGGCGCACATCTTCTAACCCTTACTACCGCAGCCTTTTGCTCGGTTGTATATGTACGGTCCTGATTTCCTTGGTTATGTTCTCGCGATTTTGCGGTTCCGTTGGCCTTTGTATCAGCGCCAGAAGTGGTGGCCGGCATTGCGCCGTTATTTGTTAAAGTTTAGGAGTCGCAGATCAAACAGTATATCTTATCTTGTCAATGTCCCGATTCTGATCAAACTTTGGGACTTCGCAAAAGTTAATAATTATTATATCTTGATGTTGTCGCAATCTGTTATGGCCACGATGCTAAAGTTCTTGTCGATGTTTCTCTTAGCTATCGTGCGCTAATGCATGGACTGTACACCGGATTTTTGGGGAAATTTAGGCACGTGATAGCTATTTCTGTAGCATCGTCATAGAATCCATGTAGGTTGATTATATGCAAATCAATGTAGATAAACACCGCGTTACTTACGAAAAATAGTCTATTTGAAGCTTTTTCTTCATACATTTCATATACAAAATTAATTTATCAATCAAAGAAAATGTCCGACCAAGACAAGGCAGTTGAAAATGCCAAAAAGACTTCAATATCATACGCACAAGATTGGGGCCGTGAGTCTCATCCCCCTCAATTGACCCCTCCATACATTTAACCAAACCCCTTCCCCTAGGAAAGATTACCATGAAATCAAACCATCTCGTAGTGCTTCAAGAACAATAGAAATCTAACCCATCTCTTAATCTAGGCTCACCCCTTCCCCCCGTCCTCCTCGCAACCTTCACTACCGCTCTACACGCTCGCCCTCTCCAACCTCTTCCCCTAGCCTTCACCCCTGCCTTGCTCTTCAGTACCTACCTCAATCTCTCCGGGTACGACATTGATTCAGCCGGCTTGACAGCTGCTTGGTCTGGTCTCTATCTTATCTTGGCGAGCCGAAGGAAGGCGTCGGGAAAGAACATGTATGCAAGAATTGGAAGTAAATTTGGAGCGAGAGGTATGGTCCGAGGTGCTGCGATGGGTGTTGCAGGCTTAAATTTGGTGGGCGGTGGAATCACATATGCTTTTGGCAAGAGGAAGGATGAGAATGAGATTCTTTGAATGTATAAATAGCTACCTACGGTTGGGACATTGTATCATATTGTGTATGTAGGGTAGGAGGTTTTAAAGGTTAATTTAAAAAGTCCTTCACTTTAGAGGTGGAGATACCACTCTGCGGTCAATGATCAAAGCAAAGTCAGTGGCTTCAGAATCTATGATTCCTCATGAGATTCCTTAAGAATTGTTTTTTATGAAGAGTATAGTCAGGTGTGAATTTGAACTTTATACATATTACAAGGAAGAAGTATATTATAAGGATGCTGTACTCTATCTTGAGTATGTAAGTAAAGCGCGGCCATAATCCAATACCACCCTTTAAACTCCGAATCGCATCGGCCTTAACGCGCACTGCATAACCGATGTCTTTTCTAATACCCTATCCCAGGAGATACCGGTCCCACCCAATATACCCAAACACCTTAGAGAATTAGTTGGCATGTATCCAGCTAGTGATCCCAGAACCTCATGAGACTCAAGTAGATCCAGAAAAGCAACATCGCAAGAGCGAGAGGACGTGCCTTCTTGAAGTACTTGGCGACAATAGGTTGAACGGACATGTTGCGATCAAGACCGCTGAGACGCGAGACTTGGTACTGAGTGATATATTTAATATCGACTTCACGAGCCTTTGGTGCGGCGAAAGTCTTGTATTCTTCAACGATAGACTGAACACTCCAGCCAGAGATGTGACGAATGATGGCGGCAGCACAACCAGTGCGATGCTATAACTTTCATCAGCTTGAACTTATTAGAAAAAGTATCGAATTTATTTACCTTGCCATGGTTGCAATGGATTAATAATGGATGATTTTCCTTGTCAAGAGAGATTCTCATGATTTGGTTCATAATATGGTCGGGAATATTGACCTTTTTGGTCCCTTGCATTTCAATGACAAAATGACGTATGCCATGAGCCTCCATGAATGCGAGAAATTCGGGAGGGAAGTCTTTCTTTACGAGGGTGCTTCAAGAACTCAGTACTAGCCATCAAACTCGGTCATGCAATTACTCACACAATAGATTTCAAACCGAGAGTTCCTAGATACTCAAAGTCCTCTTGCTGGGGGAAGCTGCTACGATAAATTGCATTTGGAGCAATGACGCCAAAGTTAAGACAGTGCTCCTCCTTCTCCTTCTCCTTCTCCTTCTCCTTCTCCTTGTCCTTGTCCTTTTCCTTATGCTTCTCCTTGACCAAAGCTTTGGTAGCATCAACTGATTTGGTTACTGTTCAATCTTCATATTAGCTAATGATCCGATATATAAGAATAGAAGTATACGAGTTTAACCCAATTACCTTGTGTTGCGATCGTTTCATTTTTGGCGGGGAACAATGTACCAAGATCTTTTCCAATATCGACACTTTTAAGAGCGGTTTGGTGGGATGAGCTTCTGGCTTCTCTGTGCTTTTTGTCCTTTTCCTTGTCTTTCTCATCTTGATCGTTGCTGTATCTGGTCTCATGGGAGACCATTGCGGCGCCTGAGTTTCCTGACTGCATAATTTCTTGTTCGGTATCGAATACTCTTGTCGATCGTCGGGATACTTTGGCGACTAGTTCATCAACCATGTTATTGAGGGTTGTAGAGTTGTATGTAGATTGAAGTGGTGTATATACGGAGCGTCGTTTGACAATAGCTGTTTCTTTGCGGGGGCTAGGTATATCCTCAAGGTAGGGGGTCTCTGACGTATGTTGGTGCGTGGAAAAGGGAATCCTCTTGACAAGTGAAAATTATCCTATGCAGGTTGGCCACTATTGACCACGAATAAAATTCTTCATTAACATGCTGTAGATGGATCGGTTAAGGTTCTTTTTGGGTGTTTTGGGTGTGGTAGGTGGGTGTTCTGCTGAACGTCGTGGTGTCGTGTGAGGTTAAGAGGAAATGTTGCGATGTATTGTATGTAAGAGGAGAGAGGGAGGGAGGAGGGAGGAGGTAAGATAGTTTCATGAGAATAGAAGGAGATACTGGTACTGGATACCTTAGATCCTGGAGAGAATTAAAGTATTGACCATTGTGCGAGAGCTAGATTTGGTAGATTCATTTTCATTCATAACTAAAATTGGCCGGTCCAAAAATTAAAAAATAATATGATGATTTTGGTGATTTAATTATCTAGCAGTCAGTCTAGTAATCTAGGTCAGCCAATTCCAAGGAAGTTATTAATGTCCGATGAATCTAAAGTCAGGGAAGGAGGTAAAGTTTGGCTTAACTAAACTTCATACGAAGTAATTAATTACATCGTAGCTTTTCGCCATTGTTTCCGAGGAACCCCAGAGTTTTAACCATAAAAAGTTTTATTACCTATTATTAACCAAACTCACAAAGAAATTGTTTGACTCCGTATAAAGCAAATCATAACCCATATTTTTGACTTATGTTATATATATATATGTACATTGTATTGCAAGATATACAGGTACATAATTATGGTTCATTTTGTTAAAAGTGTCGATTAGGTTGGTAATTGACGTGGCTGTTAGTGAAGTGTAAATATCACTGCGCATAGGTAGGAATTAAGCGGCAAATGCAAATCAGGAGATAAAATGGACCTCCCCGTTACATCCGCACCTGCATCTCCATCGGCTTGGCTATGGGTGCAATGCATTTGAAGGCATGTCTCTACAGGGGGTTACTGCATTTTACTGGAGACCGCCGATACCCCTAAATTTACAATCTGCTGCACATATCATGCACAAATTATACTATATTCTATTCGAAAGATGGTGTGCCTTTTGTCTGCTTTTGGTGTGCCCTTTGGTTTTTAGATGTCAGGCGATAATTCTGCACGCCTTATTATATACCAGTTCGAACTTAGTGAGTGAATAATTAACAAAATCGCGGGGTGCTGGGAATATCTAAGTCCTTTCTGTAATACGGAGGATTGATATTATACAACTGGTGAAACTAACCACAAATACCGCCAACCGAGCCATAAGAAGTCTGATCCATTATTGTAGATCGACAAATACCTATTCGATGATCTTCTCGACGCTTGATCCCAAAGCGTAACGTTGGAGGAGAGGCAATTCCATGGGGTGTACAGCCACGACAGCTAGCTCTGGCCAGTCCAGATACAACCAAACGGAATATCCCTATTCAACGGCAAACACCCCTCCCATCTCGAATCTCTCCACCACAGTCTCTATTGGATTTTCTACTCCATGTCAGAAACTGTGTATTCGCATCCAAACATCACATCGATATCGGTATGCAGAGTACCACACGGAAACCATCTCTTACTCACGAGAAAAAAAATCGTTTCCAAATCTAGCGTGGGTAATAAACTATAATAGAACCTGGTTATACCAATTCTTTTAAACAAATTTGTTAATTTTCGTATGATTATATTGATATCCCTTTATGTATTCTATATTAATAAACTTTTAGCTTATATCAATATAATAAGATTTATTTTAATAATAAAATTGCTCAGTAAAATTTAAAATATTATAATTATATAACTATATTAAAAATTTCAAAGTTTTAGAAGAAAATATAATATCAATTTGATTACATTTAAAACTAAATCAATTATATATATATTTGAATATATTAACAATCTGGATAACATGGTTCATATATATATGGGCTATATCACTATGTGGGCTATGTTACGGGAGCTGCCTCTAGGGTCACGTGGAAGTGTCTAGAGATCTCTCGAG